>JAUYWH010000007.1:19898909-19923801 GCA_034779795.1 Ctenopoma multispine
TCATCTTAACACAGACTACATCAGGTTTAGGGGTTCTAACGTGTTCATTATGTGTTTGTTGTTACCTTGTTGTGATTTTTCTCTGAGAATTAACATAATATAACTCATTTTATTTCAAACTGAACATGTAACATAAACTTTTTAAGTCCAAATACAAACGTCACAGAAAATCCCAGTGATAATATACGCACCAGAGAAAATACAGCGTAGATGGCCACTAGGGTCAAAGGAATGCTGACTGCAATGATTACACACGTCACCACATCAAGCCATTCAAACTCATCACAACAGTAGTTTTCTGTGCTGTTATTGTAGCTTTGAGACTTGTTGCTATCATCCATCCTTCAGAGTGAAACCTGGAAAGAAAAGTTTAACATTTAACACCAGTGATATCAGTAAACTGAGGTACGTGCTCACAAAAATATAATACAAACAGCACCAGAGAGATTAATGTCTTGGAGTAAATCAACATTTTTGTGTGAAAATACAGCAGAGGAGACAAATGTAGGCTGGAACACTCATTATGTCTAAGATAGAGCAGACTGAGAAAAGTCATATAAATATAAAAACAAATCAAATTCAGCATTTTATTTAAGTAAATACAGAAGCCAAGAACATTTGGTTACATTGCCATAAAATGGATAATTTTGACAATGAAAATAAATTTGTTATAAAACAGTGCGTATGTACGTAAATCCTACGATCAAAAATGTCTGAAGAGACCATCTTTTGATCATATGATTTATGACATTTTGAATTCTAAATTTTAAATATATATTTTGTGATTTATTTCTTAGATTTAATGTCACACGGTGCATAACCATCACATTTAACCCTGACATAAACCCTAATCACACTCCTCACATAATTCTTATGACATTGTTTTGCGGTCTCCCGTTTCGCCACCAAAACGCCATGAAACTAAGCTTTGAACGAATGAAACAATACTCGATAAGTGTTTCGATAATGGTGTTTTGCTTAATTTGCACATCACTAGAGGCTGGACCCGGGGCCGAGGCAGGAGCAGAGGCTGGACCCGGGGCCGAGGCAGGAGCAGAGGTTGGGCGGGTCTGGGGTCCAGTTGAAACAAGTGAGGGGCTGGAGGTCAGAGGGACGAGTGACTCTGAGGCCTTGACGGGCTGGGTGAATGGGTGATAACTAGGGGGTCCGAGGTTGGCAACCGACTTAACTTTACCTTAACTAACCTTAAACTGGGCCCAAATCCCCCTAGCTTCCAGTGTTAAGGGCAATGGGGTCTATAGAGTCACAGTGATACAGAGCCATGCTGGCTAATGTTTGAGGTCTCTTTTCAAGGTTATGGAAACTGGAAGCAGTGCTCTAAAGCTGAGTCAAGATCTGTTCAATCACCTGACCCTTCCATAGTGGCCAGATTGTACTGTAAAGTTGTAAAGAGGCATTTGGACCCAAAAAGGCAGTCTGGAAACCAAAGAGAGTTTTAGGTGATTTATTATGGCAATAAACTAGGAATGAAACCAGGCAATGAAAACAGAGAGGATGAACTGGCAGGTAAGTAGTGTACAAAAATGGTGGAGAAGGTGTATGGACAAAATGGCAGCCTTCAGGGAAGATGACTGCCGTGCGGTCACAAAGATGGAGCCTGTAAACACACAAGGACAAACAGACTCACGGAACCAATCGAGACAGTCTAAGAAGTCCGAAAACAAGGCAGGGTCAGAATCCAGAGCAGGGGTCAGAGCCATAGCCAGTTTAGAAATCCAGGGAACCGACAGGGGGCAGGCAGAGGAGGAAAACCAGAGGCAGGCCGGGATAAAAAAAGAAAACAGGTAATCAGAAGAACACAATCTTTCTGGGGGTAAGGCTTAGGGCAGGTCGGGACAAGAAGTCAGGCCCAGTAATCCACTTAAGGCAGTCCATAAACAAAAACTGGAGAGTTGCAACCAGTTAAAGTATGCAAACAATCTGGCTAGTGATGTTCCCTCTGACATTGAGGCTCCGAAGCGTGCTTCAAACTTGAAGGGTCTTGTTTTTGAAGCACTATGCCTTCAAATCTGGAAAAATCACGTGACTGATGACGTTTGAACCAATTCACTGCTTCATTCAGACTGAATCAGCTGTGCGGCTTGGTTCGACAGGTGGAGCTTTGAAACTCGGGCGCAATACAAATGTATTTAAGATGAACGAAACAGTGCTCTGCGCCTTAACCTCCTGTCATTTCACCCAGTACACACCAAGCACAATCAAGTAATATATATTATATTATATAATTTTCCATTATATTATGATAACATTAATTCCATAGCCTCACTGAACACTAAATATTTGCTCTGTGCAGTGTGTACTGTGGGATCAATAATTATAAATTAACTTAAAATCCTTATGAATCTAATTATTACTCAGGGAGTCAACAGTTCATTAGATATAAATTATAATGCAAAAAAGGAAAGCAACAACAGACAAATAAAATTTAGTTAGATTTCAGCTACATTATTAGCAATTATCACAATAAAACAAAACTGGAAGTGCACACGCCTAGTGAGTCAGTGTCACCTTTGCAACACTGCACAACAACCACATAGCCAGCAGGTGTCGCCCAAGTGCTCAATGAACGAAGCTTCGAGTAGTGAACCAATTTTCAATACAATGGTTTAAAATGGTTCAAAGCTTCATAAGGCTTCATTTGGCCATCACTAAATCTGGCAAAAGGTGAGTGTGTGGTGAGGAAGTGAGGAGCACAGGTGAAAGCAATCAGCACTGATTATGGTGAGGCAGGCAGAAACGAGGCAGTGAGCAGACAGACAGGAAGTGATCAGAGATTCCAGAGTAAAACAGGAAGTGACTGGGGATTAAGGAGGTCCAGGTGAGACCATAACAGTAATGTTTCAGGTGAGCAGGGAGAGGGTTTTTATGTTGTGACTGACATGTATGCAGTAATCACGTAATAAGGTCATGGTTTCCTGTCTATGGCATGCTTTCCTGTGGTGAAAAATAAATAACATTATTTACAAAGTGTTTAACAGAAATTAGATAAAATCCAGGCTGCTGCATTTTAAACAAAGTTAGTTACATAGTTTTTTTGTTTGTCTTTTTGCTACAGACAGAACTTAGTTATTCGTTTGTTCGTTCGGTCATCCATCTAAGTGTACAATCTTCTGTCACACAGATATGTGTCTGTGAGGCATGCTCCACACCACTCTTACATAACATGGTTGAACATTCTCATTCCACCATATGTTCTTCAAGTCACAGATATCAACAAAAAAATTCTGAAATCTAAAATCCAAATGATGTCATTCAAAATAGTTCAGTATTCAAAAGTCCTTTCTACAATAAATGACCAGAATTCAGATTGGATCACCAGTTCATCATGCTGCCTCCAAGTCTGGGGGTAAAAAGATAAGAGACCACCACAATTTCTTCTTAATTCAGCATCTCTGAGTACAACAACCATTCTGTGCTGCTGTCTGGTAAATTCCTACAGAAGCACACGTCATTCTGCTTTAAGAGGTAGTGATTAGGTGATCGCCTGAATCAAATCGTTTTTTACGAGGAAAATGGTCGTATATAGTTACCCAACTGCGATGTGAAAAACCAGTGGAGGGAGGGCAGCCAAAATACATGAAAGCTGTGATTGCACAGCGGGGTCGTTCCAAGATGATTTTGTTAATGTTTCTTAGTCAAGACGTTATTATTATTTTCTTTAAAAGTGAACAGGGGTTTTTTACGTGTTGTTGTTGACACAACACACACAACTCTCTTTTCACATCACAGCAGTTCCTTTATACTTTAAAAGTATTACTACATATGAGAAAAGAATATTGTCACAGAATTTACCTTTAAAAGTTGGTCAAACTCAAATCCAACACCAAGTTTGATGTTTTAGCTTCTGCGTTCAAACAGTAACTATGAGAAATGACATGCAACATGTTCCTGAGAATCTAAACTTGCTCTTCTAGAACAACTGTAATCAGACATGAATATGCAAAACCAGAGTCACAGTCGGCAGGAAAAATGTGCATTCTTTTAACACGACATCCAACAATCATTTAATATTCTAAATTCTTTGCCTCACATACAAAGCACAAACTTTCCTTTTTGATAAAGCTTATAGTCAGAGCTGACTCTGAACCTCTGAACCTAGTTATGCTGCTTTAGACTTAGTCTGCTGGGGGACCTCCCTTGGTGCACTGAGCGCCTCTCCCCACTCATATTCCACCATTGAATGTCATTAATTTTGTGTTTTCTGTCTGTCATAGTTGTGCTTCTCTGTATCTCTCTGTACCTTTCTGCAGGTATCTCCGGCCTCTGGAGCTGTATGATTCCAGTGTGCAATTACTGGTTCAACTAACCTGCCCAGTATTTTTTATATAATCATGTACATATTCACCCTGGAAGGGATTTTTGGGGTGTTTTAAAAAGCTTGGTACTACTGGACATTGATTAAACTTCAGTTTATTCATTCTGACTCCTGATGACCTCATGGATTATGTTGTACCTGAGTGTTACCTGATGGTTTCTGGGGAAGGAATCAATGACTTTATTATGTCTGTATGTTTATAGTTGCATTTCCATATCTGTCTAAGATACTTTATCAATGTTCATATTGTCACAGTACACAAAACCTGTTTTTGTATTTCAGCTTCCAGGAATTGCTAAAGGTATTGTATAAACAGTGCTATGAACTAGCTGGTTAAACTGTTGTATGTTGTTACAGCTTCTCACAGTTTGCATATTTATTTGCATTCCTTTTCCCCTGGTATTTACAGTGTCAACGCTGCACATTTACAGTACATTTTGATGAAATTATCTACAGTATTACATAAGTAAGTAACATGAGACTTACATCTGAAAGCTGGTGGACGACAACCTCAGAGTGTTCAATTTACCTCTCTGCTGTGAAGCTCGTGAATAATGTCACATTTGCTCATTTTGTGTTTCACTGAATCCATTTAAAGTAACTTTGAATATTAAGGATTACAATACCAATACAGTTACCACCTGGTGTCACTATACTTCAAATCCTGGCCAACGTCAAACTCTTTCTCTCTTTTTTCAATTTTGAGAAAGTGATCCATGCTTTTCTCTCTTCTCGGCTTGATTAATGTAATGTATTATACACAGGAATCAGTCTTTACTCTCTCACCTACAGCTGGTAAATAGATCGACTTGACATAAAAGCTGCACATACACTGGAACCCTGAACTTATCTAGACTTTACCCAGGTGCACTGCATGTGAGAACGCAGACATCCATATCAGTCAGCTCAGAGATTACCCAGACTTTATCCTGCGAGCACCCTGATACAAAGTCTGTTTAATGTCTGTGTGAGCTTATGTGTGAACATGACAGGTAATTGTCCGGAGCGTTCACAGTGAGAGAGTTGGTGTTTCCTTTCAGTTAATCCACTTGGCCCAACAACAGAAACCATAGGAAATATTTACATTTCTTTCTTTCAGGTGGTTTTATACATAACACATTGTTTCATGTAACTGGCTTTACTTGGATGTGCTGTAAACAAAACACTGATTTCTGTTGTGTCACATCATTCCCTCTGCACGCTCTACACAGCGACCACCCCCCACCACAAAACAAAGATTTCCCTAAGCGAGACTGGATGCCACCTGGACCTTCTCCTGCTGTGTGAACACACAACTCCCCACAATGTCTTGACCTGATAGAGTCTGGAGACCATATATGAAAATGTCTATAAAAACAAAGACTCAAAGCTTTGTGCTTCACCTGCTCATCACTAGTTAAAGTTAAACACATGACAAATACTTACACTGGCCATTTATCTGCAGGTCCCATCAACACAAATAACCAGTTTCTACCTAAAATGTATCTTATATTGATAAGTACTAATGAAGGGAAGTTTCAGGAGCTCTTTCTTCTATGGACAGCAACATTATGCTGGAGTCCATTTTACTTCTCTTGTAGTCTCTCACTGATGTCATTACTTTCCAACCTGTTAAAGCACAAAATGGCCAAAAACTTGTCTGCAGCCCCTTTTTTAAGGAAAACATACAGAAACAAGTCTGCAAGAGGACTGAACTTAAAAAGAGTGAAAGAGATATCATTAAAGGAATTGTTAGTTCTGGTGTCTTCAGCCAGGGACCAAATGGCAGTGGGCAGGAATATCAGGGTGTAAATAAGCAGCACTAGGACCAAAACTGCCACAATTCGGCGTTTTTCTTGAGGAGGGACACTGCTGGAAGCATGCAAAGCTTTGAGAGTCCCACCAAGAAAGAAAATAAGCAGTGGATAGGGAAGGAGGAAGAAGGTAGCCAAGATGGTTTCTTCCACCTGAAAATCCACCTTGAAATATGCAGGGACGATATAGACAAGAGGAAGGGCCCAGACCACCACAGAAACCACCAGAGAGACCTTGATTGTTCGTCTGAAGCGGTACCACAGCGGCCAGGCAATGACCAAATACCTGTAATACAAGGAAGAGATATACAGCAGGTGATGGTCACTGAGCTGCATCATAATTATGTAGGCATTGTAAACACCGGACAGACAGTTACCTTTCCAGAGCGACACACACCATGAAGCCAACACCGGCCATCACGCCAAAGTAGTAGATATAAGACGTGACTTTGAAGCTCTGCGAACAAGGCGCCACTTGAACGATCATGCAACAGAGCTGAATGAGGTCAGAAAGCAGAACGTTGATGATGTAGATCGGAGTAACTTGATCCTTTCGGACCTGCAGGAAGACATTGGTGAAAGTAAACAAAGGAGATGTAAATACACCCTGAACCCTACCTCTTCCAAAATACAGCATGTCATTGTGTTCTGCCCAGCAACTGCAATCAGAGCCTGCATTTTTAAGTTAAGTGCTACTGGTGCAGTCTAAATAATATCCAGACACTGACAGAACCAGATTTAACAAAGCACCAGTCTTTCATATATGACACATTTTAGACCAGACATAATATACTGTCTTTGCAACGTTCACCTCACTTCTCTTAGAACATACTTTTAACTGCAGGAAACATGGTAATAGAGCTAAATCATGCTTCATTTCCTTTGGTCATACACTTTCCTGTTTATTTTGCAAGGAAAATGCTGTCTCTGGAGAGATGGTGTAAACAAAGCAGATGCATAAGGTCCATTAGGAAGCTTGTAGTTAAGGATGAGTTAAGGCTTTAGGTTGTTTAGGCTGTAATGTATATACAGCAACCAGAAAAGAAGAATTATACAAGTATAACAAGTATTACAGCTAGTTTTAAGGAACTCATCATTTGTTGACAGTAATAAATATTGTACAAGGAATTTTGATTTGTCATCTTCAGTAGGGTCAGTAGGTAGTAGCATCTCTTCCTTGATTGTTTCTAAAATACAAAGTCAAATACCAGTAAATAAGTTAAGTCAAAGTATTTGCACATTTACACATTTGTGTTCTTCATAGAGAAGTCAGAGTGAATTTGAGTAGATGCATAAATGTTGAAAGATGTGTGTAAGATGTAGTCTTCTAACGTGTAGTGCTGAAATGAAACCCCACCTCGTATCTCAAAGCGTCTGTGTGTGTATTCTAATGATTGTGCTCCTGCTGATGTCTGAAATCTGATGGGTTTTTATACATTTGGCTGAAACTGTTATCACAGAATTCCCCCGTGTGCCTCTGCATTCAGTCAACACTGAAACCAGTGTGCCACTTCAATGCTTCACTGCCTTGCTCTTCACCTGCATGGTCACCTTTCAAATCCTCATGAGTCACAGGCGCTCTTTTACCTTTGAACCCTTGAAATTTGGGCTGTGTATTCCCACATGGTTCATTTAAAATTACAGTTAAAAATTAAAACTTGGACCTGACACTTGAATGTGGCAACCACTAGAGGGTGCTGATGTGCAGAGCCTGAAGAACAAAAAATGTGTAACCATCCAAATACTGGACTAAACTGTAAATCTCAGGGAAAATATACATACCATAGAAAATACAGAATAGGCAGCCACTAGAGTCAAAGGAAGGCTGAGGGCAATGATTAGGCAGGTCACCACGTAAATGATGCTGTCTGGTGATCCAGCTTCACTTTGACAGCCAAGGTAGTTGTTAGTGATGTTGCCTTTAACTTGACTTTCATTTTGTGAGGTGTAGAAATCCTCCATTCTTCAGATTGAAACCTGGAAAGAGAGGTCTGTAACATCTATATCTAACAATGTTCAGTAATATCACTAAAGCAGTGTAAACAAGACAAAATAACAGGCTGGAGTATTTACTAAAAGAATTAATATCACAAAATGTACCTTTACAATCAGACGTAAAGCCACACCTGATTGAGATCATACACCAGGTGCTGGCTGTTGGATCGTCTGCATCCAGTCAGCGACTGTCTCAGTATCATACACAACAAGGGTCCTGAAAATCTATACGTATTTGCATTTATTTAAAGGAAGAGAGGGAAAACGCGGTCAGGCATGAATATGTAAAACACGACAATGATCGACTGTCACAATCAGCAGGGAAGACATACAGTGTATAAACACACACACTGTCCTCACAGAACTCTCTGTTATTCTTTTACAGTTTTATGTTGCTTCATATATTTCATCCCATATCTTATTTAATTATGTTTATATTGTGTGTAGGTCGATCCCACAGATTTCCACATTCTGTATGAAATAACATCCTTCCATTTAAGGCTATCACGTCTTTGTTTTTATTGCTGCGTTTCATCACATATCTAATCCTGGTTTAAATGTTCTATTCTATTTGTGTCTTTCTTATTCTTGACACTGATAAAGTACAGTGAACGAGCATCATCTCATCTACACCTAAAAAGGACAAAAGTATTACTATCTTGTGTTTCGTTATTAAAAAAATCAATAATGATACTGTCATACTAAACTCGCAGAATTTCGACGTCATCACGTTTAAGAATTCCAGCAAAACAATTTCATGCTTATTTTCTTTCTTTACATATTTTTTTTGTTTGCTTATCATCATCATCATCATCACGTTATTTAAATTGTATTTGTTTGTCAGCCAGACACTAGTGTTTCTCATGCGTTAAATGTTATTTAAAAGAGTAGAGGGGTGGTGGGGGGAGGCTACAGAAACTAAATGTAACTGGTTGCCCTGTAGTACATTGTACAGCCAGAGTCATACTTGTCATAGTTTGCATATTCATTTGCATTCCCAGTTCCTTTGTTATGAACCTAAATGACCATAAGTAAATTATATCTGAGGACCACAGCCTCTGTATTTCATTTATTTTTCTGTCTGCATCAAATCAGTTAGATTTGAAATTAAGTGTTAGAAATTAGAGTACAGTTCCAGAAAAATTTGGCTTTGTGTGAGTCTGTGTTTTAACAGGAGTGGGATCGTAAAAACTACAAGCTAAACATATATAGTATATATATCACTGTCATTATGTCACTATTACAAACTTTAACCTTATCACCTGATGGAATAAGGGTTATGTATAAATGTATAAATGATACATTTAAACTCATGATAAAGAAATAAGAGAAGTCACCAGAAACAATGGTGCATTGATGTCCTAATTGGGTAATGATATATTCATTTATTTGGTTATTTTCACATGGCACTGAAAATATTACAGTTTGTCATATGCCGGCAGTTTACACTGATACACATATGTGTGTGTGTCTGTTTGTGATCTCATTTGTATGTCCCTCACACATTGGAATGGGCTGGGTTTCGGTGTCATGTTTCGGTGTGTGTATAAGCACATATTAAGATTTCAGTATGTATTCCCCTACTGATGATATAAATGGCATCTATTGTACATTTAGACATATTTTGAAACATAGCAGTAACTTTACTTGGACAAACATTTTCCAACAACCTGTACTGTAACAGCATAATCAAACCAATACTACAACACAGCTGCTGTTCATTGTGTAACTGCAACAGTAACTTGTCTCTCTCTTTTCTGACTATGTTTCTTATTCTGTTTCCTCCTCTTTTCTTTCTCTGGCTACGTAGAGATGACCGTGTCCGTGTTGCCATCATTCATACTGCTGGACTGCTGACTATTGCTGAGCTTTCGGCAACAGCACAGACAGGCCAAAACCTTGTTTATAGCCCCTTTCCTCAGGAAAATATACAGAAATAAATCTGCAAGAGGACTGAGCTTAAAAAAAAAGAAAGACACAGAACTTAAGTTACGACTTCTGGCATTATCAACAAGGAACAGAATGATGCCAGGCAGAAATAACAGGGTGTAAATAAGCAGCACCAGGACTAGAAGTGCTACAATTCTACGTTTTTCATCAGCACGAACACTGACGGCAGCAGACAAGGCTTTAATTGTCCCAGTCAGGAAGAATATAAGCAGGGGAAATGGAAAGAGGAGGAAGACACCATAAACTGTACGTTTTAAATCATACTTGAAATATACTAGGATGATACAGACAAGAGGAAGGACCCAGACCACGACAGAGACCACCAGTGAGATCTTGATTGTTTGTCTGTTACGGTACCACAGTGGCCAGGCGATGGCCAAATACCTGTAGGGAGAGACACATATAACTGATCTTTACGAAAATGGTCAGTTACAGAAGGAGCTGGACACATTCTAGATAAAAAGATAATTACAGTACCTTTCCATTGCGATGCATACCATGAAGCCAACACTGACCATCAGACCAAAGAAGTAGACTAAGCGACTGATAAACCCAGCTGCTCCTGCCTCCCAAATGATCATACAGCAGAGCTGAACGAGGTCGGAAATAAGAAGGTTGATGACGTAGATTGGGGCAACAGTATCTTTTCGTACCTGCAGATAAAGATTGGTAAAAGTAAACAAAACAGATGTAAATAGGCAGTCTTGCTCTACCTAACAGTTGAATCCGAACCATTTGTTCCTTTTTCAGCAGTCTCTTAGGGTGGTGTTTGAGCACCGAAAAGATGTGCTATCTGAGTAAATTGGACCAAGAATATAAACATACTGTGCCCACACATTGAATGTAAACCACAGCATATGGCACAGAATTTTCTTCAAAATATTAGTAAATTGAGTGTCCCATGGTTTTGTGCTTGGCCCACTATTATTTTTTTACTTTACACTATAATAAAGTAGGAGTTCATGTAAATGGTTCATACACTTCCTGGCCACTTTATGGTGGTTGTGCTTCTAAGTGCTTCTAAAGAAATCATATTCTTGCAGAAACTCTCACATAATAACCGTGGCAGCTAACCTGAGAGGGTGAAAGTGATTCTATATCTGTAGTAGCCCAAATAGACTGCCATACAGCCTGATGTCTCAGTGCATAAAAATTTGCAAAAACCCCTGACACAAAGCGTATTTGCCATACTGAAGCCTGGGCGTTTCATGATTATCCAGCACGCAAAAACACATTCACCTTGAAGCACCCAGCTTCACAATGGTATATATGTAACCATGCATTTAATGACTCCTTTAACATAGTATTCATTATTTAATTTCAAATTGCATGTGATGATACACAGATCCTGTATGATCGAAATTTACTGCTTATGACTGGATATCTCATAAAATACATACCAGAGAATGAACAGCATAGATTGCCACTAGGGTCAAAAGAAGTTCAACAGAAATAATTATGCATGCCAGCACATGTCGAATTTCTTTATAGTCATCACTGCTGCTATTGCTCACACTGTCCTGTGATGTGTTGTTAATGTAGTTCTGTCCCATTCTTCCGAAACCTGGATAAGGAGAAAGATTTTTTAAATCAGTAATTATACTTAAGTTGTTCACATAAGTACAGCATAGTACAGCTAATGAAACCGCTCATTTTCCCAGTGAACTGTTTATTTATTTTAAATGTTCCAAATGCTCTTCTTCAAAGCTAGTTCATACTACCTGTGTCTGCTTGTTTGCTATGGTATCTGTGACGTTATGTTTTATTACATCTCCAGTCTGTAAGGGTCCAGATGGATGGATGTGGATGTCCATGTGCAGGTAAAAAAAATTATGTCCGCACGGACTGTCCACAGGACAGGAAACAAACTGCTTCTTCCATAGAAGGTATTTCATTACCAATGACTTCACTGTATGTGCACAAGACGCTATTAGGGACCATACAGAGAGTGTAAACTTAGCACTTAGAGCTAAATGGTCTTCATCTTTTTTTTTTGTATTTCATCTTTATGCTACTTGATGCTACTAGAGAACACTTCAGACTGCTCATTTCAGCATGTCTAAAGACTTTTACTGAATAAAACATCAAAATCACTTCTGCCCTTTCAATGAGAACATACCATTGCAGGGATCTGGATAAGCTCTTAACACACTACAAATGCCCATGTTTATCTTTCTCTGTGTGTGATACTGGATAGGAATCATTAACAGACTGTTATGTTGCATATCCCTCCAAGATATTTATTTGACAATATTTATATTGTAACACACACACAGCACTGTGTCATATTTCAGCTGTTATCACATGACAGCAATACTGAAAGAAATCTGTACACACATTTACTTCCTTCACATTCACCAACTCTATGGTCACGTCTTTCTGTAGTTCGCTCCTTCTACGCATTCTATGTGTTTGTAACTATAAACTTAACTACTGTATATTTTGTCACACAAGCAGATGATGCCATGTATATTTCTATTTAATAGAACAATGTCAGAAAAACGGAAAGTAAAGTACCTGGTTGAGCTACAGTATAGAAATCCACCCACAGTCTTAAGCTCTTGACGTTTTACATATTGAGTTACATTACTGTCTTCCCTTGTTATACATTAATACATTTACAGCTTTTATAAATCAGATTATCCATAGAATGAGACAGGTAACACAACACAGATCTTACCTTTGAAACCTGGAAAACCTCAACTTAAATAAGTCTGAGTCTGCTTTCACCTTAGCACAGACTAGGACTGCAGTATTGTGACATGTAGAGACACGCACAAGCTTAAAATGCTTCCAACTAAAAGACAAAGCGGGTCCATGGGTGACTGCTCATGGAATGTAAGGAACTCCAGTTCTGATTATACTTTCTGTGTTTTGAACTAAGCAGCATATTTATTGTTTGTACAGTGATGAGAACAACAGAAATAAGAAATAAATATTACAAAAAGTAATAAGTGACCTTTGCTGTGGTTTCACATTGCACTAAATATTTATTAATTCTTTTGCAACGTTTACTTGCAACTTACATATAGGTTGAACTAAAGATCGAGGGCAGCACGTTAGAGAAGTGCTGTTCCAAATAATGGTGGGCAGAAATAGCAGCATGTAAATGAGAAGCACCAGGAACAACTGTGCAACAATTCGCTGTTTTTCATCAGGGGGAACACTGCTGATGTTTGACAGAGCTTTGAGGGTCCCACCCAGGAAGAATATAAGCAGAAGCGGAAAGGGAAGAAGAAAGAAGGCAGAGAAGATGGTGATTGAGCATTTAGAGTAGTGCACAAAACAGACAGGTAGAAGAAACAAAACAGGAAGGACCCAGACCATGACACAGACTACTGCAGTGGTTTTGATGTTTCGTCTGAAGTGGTACTACAGTGGCCAGGAAATGGCCAAATATCTGTAATACAAGAGAAAAATAAAATAATGAGTAATAACATAAAATATTCAGATCCATTAGGAGCTGCACACAAGATTGACAGATAGTTACCTTTCTAGAGAGACACACAGCATGAAGCCAACACTGGCCGTCAGACAAAAGTATTAGATATAAAAGAAGATTTCAGTCCCATTGTTGTTCCTCCACAGCCATCATGCAACAGAGCCGAATGAGGTCAGAAGAAAGAAGGTTGACGACGTAGACTGGAGCAATGTGATCTCTCTGAATCTGCAGGAAAACATTGGTAAAAGTGAACAAAGCAACTAATAACATATTTAAAGGATTGTTGAGATCAGGTAGAATCTAAAATTGTCTTTTCTCTGCTGTAAAGCTAAAGTCAGGTTGATGATGACATTACTTTAGCAGACATTTAATCATAAACCAAAGGGTTAGACAATAGAAGAATTTGAGATGAGGTAGCTAAATGGAAAGTCTGAGGACTTCCAACACTATCATGATTCAGCGTCTGGACACCATGAATGAATCACCCCAAGTTACACTTTGTTGTTGCAACAACACAGTGACACAGATGAATGTTGTCTAAGTCTTCAG
This sequence comes from Ctenopoma multispine, assembly GCA_034779795.1. Lineage (NCBI taxonomy): Eukaryota > Metazoa > Chordata > Actinopteri > Anabantiformes > Anabantidae > Ctenopoma > Ctenopoma multispine. Next base: position 19,912,975 of record JAUYWH010000007.1, read on the forward strand.
TCTTCACAGAGAGCCTGATACAACAGACATGATACATACGTTTAAATTAACCAACCAGTCAATCATATCGTACACACCAGAGAATGAACAGCATAGATGGCCGTTACCGTCACAGGAAGACTGATCAAAATGACTGTGAATGTCATCCCACTCACAAATGTGTGGTAACTGTAGTAGTCACTAGTGGTGTTGCTGTAATCATAGCATCTCTGCTGGGAAGTGTGACTGTAGAGATCTTCCATTCCCTGGAAAAGGAGCATTTATCTGAAATTATGTCCATGTTCACACAAAACCCTTGTTTGCATTTAATATATTTACGAATATAAAAGTATACTAAATATAAAACTTTACCCTTGAACGTTGCTTGGACCACAATCTGAATGTTTTCTGTCTCTGTTTACTGCTTTATGTTCTGCAAACACAGCCTGCAGATCTGTGGCCAATTGCAGGAGATTCCACATAAACAGTGCTTCTAAGTAAGAGAAGTGGTTTTCTGTACAGTTCGTGAATGGTGCGATGTTAACTACGAAATGCTTCATTGGAAAGATGTAGCAGGAAGAGCCCAGAGGAGAAATAAATTCTATAGAAGATCTGATGTTTTCTAAATTATTTCTCCTACAGATTCAAACTTAAAATCATGTTTAAATGTAACTTGTGAGAAATAATGTCTTCTTGTCTCACACTTGCCACTTAAATCTTCCAGATTTTTCTTTCATATTTTTCTGTATAAAAGTTTACTTTGAGGGTCATATCTTACTTGAAGCTAAAAACATTTACTTCTTATTGTGTACTGTATTTACTGCAACTGTGTCTCCTAAAAATTATGTTCCTATGGACCTAAACTGCAAGTGATTAAGTTTTTATAGAACAACGTAATCATTATTACATTGTGATTCAATGTGTTTTTTTATTAATAATGTGCTACAGTACGCAGAAAGGTTTATAGGTGGAACAATGTAAAGATTACAGCCTAAACGAGACACTTTGTGGGTGCTTTTTCATATTTCTTTGTCAGGTAAAGATGTAAAAAAAACAAATCAGAATACTATGGAAATTAGATGTTTTATAGCAAAACTGAGATAAAGGTCAAATGAAAGAGCTGCACACACACCAACAGCTCCCAGCACAGTCATTACAATATGCTGGTTAAATGCCTCTCAATGGCCAGCAACTTCGTCTAAACAAGTATTATGTGGAGTGTACTGCACCACAACTTCCTCTTTTTCATGTTTTTTCTCTTTAATCTTGCAACCTTCCTGAAAACAATTGATGGCACAAGCTAGCAATGTTTTCATGTTTTCTAAGAAGAACATTTTCTTTAAAGTTGTTACATGTAATTAGTTATAAAAGACCTGAACAGAAAGTCCATGATGACAAGTGGTTCTCAATGTTACTCGTCCGAAGTGCTGAAAGGAGCAGTAACATTATTTTACAGTATGTTAGTTATTTAAATGCCTGAAAACCATTATTTATATAAATTATAAGTGTTTCAGATAGATAAGACTTCTAATTTGAATATTATCTAAAAGGTATACAGTATCATTACATGTTGAAAGGTTAAATTACATTTTAACGGGAAAGATATAACATAGGTGGTTGTTCGTTCTGTCGATACTGTGTTGTGTAGCAGGCTGCTGAGTGGTTCACAAGTTATTTAAAGTAAAGTAAAAGTACCAAGCTTGATTAAATGCCAATAAAATATCACTGAACAGATGAATGGATGCCACTGCAGTTGTTTTTCGAACACTTTGTGGTTGATCAGCTCAATCACTCACGACACTCTGTTGTTCCCACAGCAAATGTGGATTTACTGCAGACACAAATAATGACAGTTTCTGGATTTCTTTGGCTCATAGGCTTACTCACAGATAAAAGTCAGTCACACACAAGGGGGCGACTGTGGCTCAGCCACATGACAAGTTTCAGTGTCTTTTTTACATATAATATTTTTCACACTGTGTGGAGTCTTACTGTAGTGCATTATATCAATATTATTTTTATTGTGAGATAAAAAATAACATAAGTGAGTCATTTTTAAACAATAAGTTTCTTCCACTTGTGCAATTAAAAATTTGTACAAATATTTTCATTTTAATTTACATTTAAACGCCTATAGTACATGTAATACATGTAAAGTCTGAAACAGCATGGAGACAACAATATACAAATAAGTATAATAATAATCATAATCATAATATTAGTTACCTTGTGTGATCTTTTAAACATACATACTGTGCTTTGTTGCAGTGACAGCATGAAGTTGAGTAATAGGCAAACAGGTTTCACCTTTCACACACACACAGTGACACTGTTACTCGACTGGTTTAATTTTATTATGACACATTGATTTCAGCTGTAATACAGTGACGCATATTAAACATATGTGTATCAAAGAAGTACGTGGGTAAAAAAGGGTCAAAAATATTTTAATTTTAGAATGTGATGTAAACCACATGAATAGATAAAATAAAGTACTTTAAGATAAAACTCAGATAAAAATATTTCACCTAAGATTTTCTTATCATGAAAATTACTGGAAGGAAAGATGTATCGGAGTCTATGTCTGACTAACAGCAGGCTGAGAACTGGAAGCAGAACGAGAGAGATTGTTCGCAAAGACATATGTGTGTTCAGTAAGTTTGACAAAGTTTTGTTCAAGCAGGAAATTTAAGTCTTGGCTCTTGTCATTGGTTGAAAGTTAAATCCATTTATCACTGTTCTTACAGAGAAATCTGTTGGTGCCCTTCTGTGGTAAAGGAGAACCCAAAATTTTCTCTGAAACAACTTGAAACTGACATAAATAATAAAAAAAATTACAAATAAAGAAATTTAAAAAATGTTTTTAATTCAACAAACTGTTTTAATTAATACAACAAATTAAAATGTCATGGCCAATAATGATGGTATGTCTAGAAGTTTTTTTTTCATACACTGCACCACGTAGCCATGCATCTCTAAATGTGGTCAGTTCTAAACTGATGAAGATCTCTTTTCAAAAACTACAAATAGGTTTCTGGCACCTTGACAAATGATAAGTGCTGCAAAGTAAAAAGTAAGCATCCGCTGCCTTCATCACTTAAACAATCGTTCTCTGGAAATTTACTTTGCACCATAGCAATAAGAGATACAGTCATCGTTTTGATAGCAGTGGCTCTAATAATATTTAATATAGTCTTTGAAAACACAGGTTTAAACACATTAAATGTGATCAAACCCTAGAATGAAATTCATTTTTGTCCACATATCAGCACTTAATGGAAAAGCACTTGTTGTCTATGCCCTGTCCAAAGCATCTCTAAAGCACGGATGGGTGGTCAATCTCTTGATCTGCTCTATCAGTGTTGCCCATTCTGCAACAACACAGAGAGGCCAAAAGATTATCCACAGCCCCTTTCCGAAGGAAAACGTACATAAACAAATCTGCAAGGGGACTGAACTTAATAGTTACAAAAGACAGATGACCCAAAGTATTCCTGGCTGTTCCTGCCAAGCACCAGATGGCAGTAGGAAGGAATAAAACACTGTAAATAAGCAGCACTAGGGCCAAAAGGGCTACTATCCGCCGCTTTTCTTCAGGGGGGACACTGCTGGTTACAGTAAGGGCTTTAATAGTTCCACCCAGGGATATTATGAGCAGCGGATAAGGAAGAAGGATGTAGATGGCGAACGTAATTTCTGTGACCACTGGACCACCCCAGTAAAGGTCAGCAATAATAATGACAAGAGAAAGGGCCCACACCATGACACAGACCATCAGAGAGATCTTGATAGTTCTTCTGAAGCGGTACCACAGTGGCCAGGCGATGACCAAATATCTTTAATACAAGAGAGATACACAGATGGACTTTAAGTAGATATCATATATCAGAATGACAGTATACATTTACAAAGTGATCAGACACAAGAACAGACATGGATAGATTTGTTGGTACCCGTCCACAAAAAAAGGACACTTAAACCACAAAATCCAAACAGATTAATGTTCCTGTGACTACAGTTGAAAGTATTATATTATAGCCAACCTGTGTGGATGTGGCCACAATTAATCCCAGACTGAACAAAAAGATAATGATGGTAGACAAAGAGCCAAGGACAACTTCCAAAGGCATGCAAGTGGAAGTCTAAAGTCAAAGTCCACCATTGCTCACACATGCTCGATGGAGGAGTTCATTGTTGAAAGAAAAACATAAAGACACAGACTGGAATTTGATAAGATAAGATTGATTAGGCACAATGCTTTTGGGAGAATGTTCATTGGACGCATGAGACAAAAGTGGACCTTTCTGGCAAGTAATCAGCTCTAGACACACACACACACACAAACCTTTTAAAAAAAACCTACACCAAACCTACTGTACAACATTGGGGGAGGCTTGGGTATGTATACTGTCTCTTAGTGCTGCTCAAGTGGGACTGTTGGTTTTTCTACATTATTCTGTATGTAGTTATATAATGTGTAAGGTCTTAAACTTTACATTGAACTGAGTCAAGTCACTAAAGGGGTGTGACACCTTCCTGGTTATGTCAGTAGAAAACAAACTGGTTGCACATACGTTCCCCAGAAAAATGTATTAAAGCACCTGTCTTATTGAGAGCTACAGAAATTGCTTGCTGATTGCCTCTAAAGGTTGTGCAACCTTCTGGTTTCATGGAAAATACCAACAAATTGTTCCATGCCTGTGTGTAACTACATACACACTGGACAGACAGATAGTTACCTTTCCAGGGCAACACACACCATGAAGCCAACACTGGCCATCAGACCAAAGAAGTACATTTTAAAGAAGAAGGTGATTTGGTCCTTAGGTTCTGCTACTCTAACAATCATGCAGCAGAGCTGAATGAGGTCAGAAACGAGAAGGTTGATGACGTAGATCGGAGCAACATGATCCTTTTTCACCTGTAAGAAGCAACAAGAGCTGTAAACACACTGTATTCTGAGCTTTGTCCTATTGCTGTAGTAAGGAATATTTTATCTGACCATTAATGTCTGCAAAACGTGACATGTTGATGAAAAACCAAGATATTGCTGCACAGAGGCTTCTGACAGGCTGATTTTCACTGTTTTTCTATCAAATATTAACTTCAAAGTCTTTTGACTGCAATGGGGTCGTGAAACTTTAAATTATGATTCTAATTAGGATTTCATTTTTTTCTGAAAATGCTCAGCAGTCTTTCACCTCCTCCTATGTCAGATCAGGATCTGTAACACAGACATGATACCTGCAGTAAATAAATGATGTACACACCAGAGAGTAAACAGCATAGATTGCCACTAGGTTCAAGGGAAGGCTGACAGATATGACTGTGCAAGTCACCACATATATGATGATTCCAGCATCTTCAGTGACATGGCTTTGGTCCCTCAAAGTGTTGTTAATGTAGGAATATTCCATTCTTCACAGTGAAACCAGGAGAGAGAGCAAGGGGGGGGGGCGCACTTTTGCAAGTCCTGTTTCAGATCCCACAAGAAACCACAGCACCATTATTATGCATCACACTGCTTTAAAATATAAAATTAACGTGATAATACACCACCTGTGTTTTTCACCTGTTTCTCCTTCAACTGAGAACGTGCAGTCAAACAGCTCACTGCTTAGTAAAACTATAAGAAGCTAACTGGACGATGACATTCACTAAAATGTTAATAGATGCTACTTAATCAATTAGCAAGTCCTCTAATATTCAGCAGCAGGGGGGGGTAAAAAACTGTCTTCACTCCAAAAACTCTTCATTCTTCAAACCACAGCAACAACTTAAACAAAATCCTCTCTCTCTCTCTCTCTCTCTCTCTCTATAACTGGTTTCTGACAGCAGTTACACTAATGATTGTAAGACACGTTAGCATTCTTCATGTAGCTGCTAGTCTGTTCATGTTTTCTCACTTTATCAGGAAAATGTATTAAATGTGTTTTACCTGTCTGAATCCAGACTCGTTCTGTTCCTGACCGCTGACAGAGGAGAAAGGAGAAACAAACCAAAGCTCCGGTTTCAGTTAGTAGTTAGCCAGGACTTTTTCTCAGACCAGTTTCTGGAGAAAGACAAGAGTGTAATTTCTCCCTCTGTCTGATGTTGGTTATTTCATAGTTCATAGTTATGTCCAGCTGGTAAGGTCCATAATCTTTAATCTTTTCCTGTGGGGTTCTTCTGTGAAACGGTTCAGTATTTAGCTTCTGAATTAACTTTATCCATGACAAAAAAACAGCTCCTCTGACTGACTGTAAACAAAACAAATATGTCGCGGTGAGTTTTCCAGTTGAAAAATAGCTGAATAGTTCAAATAGTCAGTCAAAATACCAACAGCTCCATCGTGTGTGACACAGAGATCAGAGGAGAAAAAAAAAACGCAACCATGTAGAAACAGAAATGTCATAAGAAAAATAACACGAAGATGTTTAGTTATATTAATAAAACAACAAGGTACAGACCTATGGTTACCACAGGTTGTTCTAGACTCTGAAACTAGTGTTTCTATAATAAACTAGTTGGACATTAATGTCCTGGCAAATGGTTTTGGTTTTTTGTTTGATTTGATTACATGTTTAAGTTGACATTTACGAGAAATATTTAACTGTTGCTGTATAAAGGGAACACTACTATGAAAAAACATCTTATTTGTTTTAAGTAGTTAAAGACTAAATATTATTGCAATTTTGTTTATAAAGCATAGCACATACTTTTGAATTATTATTACATTTTGCCAACACTAACACTGCGATGAATCGCAGGAAAATCATGCGATTATTGGCAATTAAAAAATGTTATCGTTGCCCAGCACTACATATAACATTACAACCCTGACAAATGAAACAACACATTTCCTATACTGTAAGTAAAGTTTATGTGCAGATGATTCCAGCAGGTGAGAGGAATTAATGATTATTTGTAGATATTATCTTTATTTTTTGTTATCTAGTTATTTTTGTAACACAGTGTCACATACTGTGACATGGAATTATGGAATTTCCAGAAGGAACCTTCCCGAGGGATTAAGAAAGTTTCTATCTATCTATCTATCTATCATACCAAACACGTACATGGTTTGACAGACAAGAGAAGGAAAACCACAGAAACTAAATATTATGGCTGCTTTATTAAATAGTAATACATTTAAAATTTTACCTACTAGTGTACACGCAGAAGGTGATAAGTTAGTAAGTGCAACACAAACTTACCTTTGAAGGCTGGAGCACCACAACTTCAATGTGCTTCCTGTACCAGAGACTACTGCTTTCTAATGTGGCAAGTAATGACACATGGGAGTTTCCACACACAATACAGCTAAGAAAGAAATAAAATGGTTCCTTTTTTTCCCTGATTACAACTTAACACAACAGCTTCTAATAACCAAAGCACTGAGTGAGAGGTGGTGTCTGTTGCAATGTGTAATTACTATGGGGTGACAGTGGTACAGTTGTCCACAAACCCCAGGATTGGTGGATTGTTGTCAGTCCTTTTTAGACACATGTTGAAGCAAACATTGATTCCATGGTGATGTGTCCACAGCCAAATGTAGTTCTTGTCAGACAGCAAACAATGTCAAATAAACACAAATCTGAAATAATGAAAATTATGTAAAACAGCTAATTAACTGACAGGTTCACCAGTCTGACTTATCTCACTCTCTGGGCATGTACACACAAGTATCAAGGTATTTCTTTACTGCTAAAACATCTGATCTTGTATTGCATATTTTGCAGCTCAAGGTTAAAGTAAATGGTAAATGTTCAGCACGTATATAGCGATTTTCTAGCTATTGGTACTCAAAGCGCTTTACACTGCTTCTCATTCAAACTCATACACCGATGGCAGAGCTGCTATGCAGCTGACCTGACACACTGGGGCAACGTGGGGTTCAGTGTCTCACCCAAGGACACTTTGACATATGACTGGTGGAGCCTGGAATCAAACCACCGATCCTATGATAACCTCCAGCCACCCCGGCCTGGGGAAAAGTTAGGAAGAGATTGTGGTCTGCCTTAATAAAGAAAAGGGTGGTGTGTTCAGTGCTTTAAACAAAATCTTTCTCACCCATTAGCTTTTCACACCTAAACCAACAACAAATTACCGTTATTTCTTCAGTCCCACCTTTGCTCATTTTAAGAGAATGAGATGACTCATTATCTGCTCTCACTCACCACATTTTAACAGTGGGATGTCTGGTCAGCCAAGATAGTTACAGTGGTCTGTGGGTAAAAGGCTCGACTGTTTCTGTGCAATTCAGCAGTAGCATGTCTTTCATACTGACATAACCTGTTTATAACAAGAAGTGTTTTAAAAATGTGTTGAATAGAACCAGTACACTTTTTTGTGTCATCGCCGGAAAGAAGAAGTACAAAATAAAGAAGTTTTGTTAAAGCACTTTAAATGTTTTTGTTACAGTCGGGTAATTGTCTGTCCTGTGTCACAAAGAAGTGTCCTGGCCCCCTGGCCCCTGCAACACAATGAGTTAAAAACAAAAAAAATGTCTAAAGAAATAAAACTATAAGCACAAAAACGGAATGTTTGACTGGAACATTGTGTCCTCTGACATGTGGCCCTGTCACACTGGACCAATCTGTGTACCTGCTCAGTACCTCTTGACAAAGGGGTACTGAGCAGGAAGTGGATGATGCATCGAGAGAGGTAAAAATATTTTATAGTTAAGTAGTTGAGGCGTGCACTGGTAGCCTTTGTTGCATTTCACACCGTCTCTCTCCCCATGTTTCCTGTCGGCCTCTCTCCCTGTCAAGCTATGTAGTAAAAGCTAGAATGAAAAAAAAAGGAAAGGCAGATCACTTATCTACAATTATACTAATAAAGGATAATATAAGTATAGGCTATAAATACCCATATAGAATATACATGAGTTCATATTTGTTAGATAAGAAGAGTTCAGCAGGAAACATAATGTAAATTGTTGTTAGGCTCCTTTCTGGTATGATAAAGAAACAATCACTTCTTGATTAAAGATGGTGTGTTAAAAGGAAAGACACTACTTTCTATTTACTACACCAAATTGATGCACTGGATATACTGGTCCTGAGCTGATGAAGTAGTGTGAAAATGTTTTTAACACTTGTTTAGATCTCACTCTCTCTCTCTTTGTTTCTTATTGACCAGGTGCCTGGTTTCTGCCTCTTGTGTGTTTGTGCTCTTTCATGTAGAGGAAGTCAGTCATCCGTTCTTGTCTGCTGGCTGCACCTTGCATATTGGTGCAGCTTTGATGCAGATGCCATATCAGAACATACAGACCACTGCGTTGTATGCAGAAAACGTAGAGCGACAGTTTGAGGAGTTTTAAGAAATTAGTTTTAAATTTAAAAAGTGACACATAGAAAAGGGATGTAACACTTACATAACTTAACTATGTACTCAGGCCCCAATACATGATCTGTGGGTACAATAGCAACTTAAATAAATGTCGACTGTATGATATTTAATATGATATTTAATAGAAAATAGATCTACTAAGTCATGTGTTATGACTCATGTCAATATACAAAACTAAAACTGGTCTCTGGTTTTAGAGAATAGCGGCTTGCGTCTCATGGATCAGAGTATCATGTCATGTGACATTCTGATTGGTTGGTTAGTAGTTGTAATTCATAGTGGCAGTCACACTCCGACACTGTAAGAATTTTGTCCCAGGCCCTCTTAAGTTACAAGACTGTTACAACAGCCAGAAACTTGTGAGTACCACCACATGCCAAAGGCAACAGTGGCAGGATGACTTATTGCCACAGGTATGTCTATATACACACACATGCGCAATTTAAATGTTGAAGTACTGGATATTAATGATATCACCACATGTAGTGATCTTTCATCTGGGACAGCCCAAAATTGCACAATGTACACTTACCTTTACACAAAAACAGAGCAGCGTGAGAAGCAGAATGATGAGGAGCTTAATGACGTGACAAGCCAACACTGTGACTAAGAGTCTCTCAGGTAGTAAATGGTAAGTGAATACTAGAAGTTCCTGGGGAAGGTGCCTGCCACTTTGCTCCCGTAAACCTTAAACCCATCATGCCAATGAGAAAGCAGGACTTATCGAGCCAAGTCTTTTGGAGGTAATATGTCTGATGAGAATCCCCAGTCTGTCCTATGAGTTTATCCTGTGTGGTTTTTGGTGATTTAGGTTGCCATGGTAACTCAAAATGCCAACTAACCACAACAGGGGATGTGTCATGATCGAGATGGTCGTATTGATGTATAATATGTGTGGTAGGAATCCCCAGTCTGTCCTGTGAGCTCATACTGCTGGGTTTTTGGCAAATCACATTGCCATGGTAATTTAAAATGCCAACTAATCATAACAGGGGCCCTCACCTGACTGAGCTGGTCGTTTTGATGTATAACATCTCTGATAGGAATCCAGAGTGTGAAGATTGACTCTCAGGGTGGAGACAGATGTGTGCGTATGTCTGTGTGAAATAATAATCATTAACATCCAACTCACATTCAACACATTTTCATTTAACCACAATAGGGGACATGGAGTGATCGAGCAAGTCGTTTTGATGTATAATATGTGTGGTTGGAATCCACAGTCTGTGCTGTAGGAATCCATCTTGGTGAAGGCTCATACAATCAGAGAGCAGGAGCTAGCATGCTGCCTTATGTTGCCATCGTGATGGATTTACAGAAAGTGATAGGAAAACAAAGACACACATGCACCTAATCACCGTTTCTCACAAAGAAGAAGTGATGACAGTTGGTCCTCGCTGTTCAAAAACTATAAATCCTATCACTATCCTTTGGGTACAGGTATGGCTCATTTAACATGCATTGACATATTTAGTACCATGCCTATATACATAAACCACAGTGAACGTTTGGCTC
>JAUYWH010000007.1:19936390-19953651 GCA_034779795.1 Ctenopoma multispine
TCTCGGCTGGCTTGGGAATGCCTTGGGGTCCCCCCAGAGGAGCTGGAGGAGGTGGCCGGGGAGAGGGAGGTCTGGGCGTCCCTGCTTAGGCTGCTGCCTCCGCGACCCGACCTCGGATAAGCGGTTGATAATGGATGGATGGATGGATAGTTACCTTAGATGACGTAGCTTAGACTCATATGTCTCCATCTAGTGTCCAAACATAAAACTGCCAGTTTGGGTTCATGAACATGATTTTTTTACACAAATTAAATTTTAAATCACATATTTCAAGTTTGACTTCAGGCTTATCTTTATTTGTCATTATATATAGTTGAAAGGAGATGTCAGGTCTTTAGGAGCGCGGCACAACAAACAACATCAGACAAAATCTAAAACATCAAGACAGAAACATCAAATGTTTTTACTTGCTATTAAAAGTAGTGTGCACCCCGCTGGCACCCGATTTACACCATTCATATGTAAAATCTGCATAACTGTGGTGGAACTGAAATTGAATTATTGTGGAAATTTGCTTAACATTTTGAAGGAAATGCAGGACAAATGCTGAGGTAGGTGGGATACAGACGTTTTCACCCTAACTGGATGTGATGCAGTATAAAGCGTAGTACTTAGACACAAGCGTTGAGCTGTGTATAGAAGGCTCCTCACCACTGATCTTTGATCTTTATGTTGTAAACAGTTTTCGCTTTTTTAAAAGACATTGGAGTTGCCCTTTCCCCAGCAACCCCACTGTTCCTGTGAACACAGGCATTAAGGAATGTCACCTCACCATCCTCCTGTTCATGTAAACATTACCACATTTGACTGGAGAACAAAAGAATCACCTTTCCTTTTGTCTGTCAGGTGCAAGGCTGTTTCTCTTTTTTATCTCCCCAGTGACAGTCTGCTGTCTACTGATGATCTGTTGTTTAGATTTCTCATTTTCCAGCCACAGGGCAGATGCTCTATCGTTCCTTTCCTCATGAAAACATACAGAACCAGGTTTGCGAGAGGACTGAAGTGGATCAATGTGAAAGCCGTGCCATGGAGGACAGAGTGATATCTTCTGCAGAATGATAAAATGATGGTGGGCAGGAACAGCAGGGTGTAATTGAGCAACACCAGAACCAAAACTCCCACAATTCGCTTTTTTTCCCTGGAGTGGACGGAGATGGAAGTGGACAGGGATTTGAGGGTCCCCACCAGGGAGAAGACGAGCACAGGGAAAGGGACGAGGAGGAAGATGGAGAACAGGAGAACTGGATAGATGAAATCAGACGCGAGGCTGATAAAAAGGATTGTGACTAAAGAAAGGGTCCAGGCAATAACACAGATCATGAGAGAGACATGGATGGTTCGTCTGAAGCGGTACCACAGTGGCTGGGAGATGACCAAATACCTGTAACACAAGACAGGGATATAGATCTGTGTTTTCTGGCTACAGTAGATGTATGAACGCTGTAGGGTTTAGATACTGTACCTTTCCAGAGCAACACAGACCATGAAGCAAACACTAGTCAACAGACCAAAGACATAAATGAAGCAAGTGACGTTGTTGAGCTGCTGAGCCTGGATTTTTGTCACCCAGATGATCATGCAGCAGACTTGGATGAGGTCAGAGCAGAGGAGGTTGATGACGTAGATTGGCGCAATGTGATCCTGTTGCACCTGCAGGAAAATCATTTATGTATTTTTTAAACTCTGGATGGTGGATCAGATCCAGTTTTTAATTAGGAAGCAACATTCACTGTCATGCTCCAGATCAACACACAGTCACTCACTCTAAATAAATAATTATATCACAAATATTATAATCCACACACCATGGAGTAAAAAGCATAGATGGCCAGGAGTGTCAAAGGAAAGCCTGTGCAGATGACAATCCACCTCGTCACATATAAGACAGATTCAATATCAACAGTCATGCTACCATCAGAGCTGCCGGACTGCGGGGAGACACTGGTAAAATCAAAGATGTAGAAAAAATCCAACTTGTTCCATAAGCTGATGTTGCAGTAGCCGTGGTAGTCTGACAACGTTCGGTTGTAGCTGCTCTCGTATATGAAGGGGCTGTGTGCATTTTCCATTCTTCAGAGTGAAACCTGTTGTTGACAGAGTAAGTCATGAAAAAGCAGCATGTTCACTTAGTGGACACTTAACCTTGTTCTGACAGCTGCTGGATAATAAGCAATAATTAATTAACAATTTAAAGTGGCAAATGAAGCTCGCCTGCTTGTCTGTGGTGTGTGGGAGGAAACAGAAATACCCAGAGAAAACCCTCTGAAACACAGGGAGAACAGGCAGACACACTGACAGGTCCCAGCCAGTCGATGGGGTCGGATGCCAGGAGGAGTGAGGCTGGAGTTCTAACCACTGCTCCACTTTGCTGTCCTATTAACAATCTTATGTCAAAAAAATTTTTTGTACTCTACTCTAACTTTGAGGATTTAAGTGGTGAAAACATGTCTGTATACTTTCATTACAGTAGAAGTTGAGTGCAGTTTTTTTACATTGTAGACAAGTAAATACTGATGTACAGTACTTAACGAGCTCACATATCTATATCTCTCTCTCTGTATTCACTGTACCCATCTGTGCTTTGAGTTTTCTATTATGTATTACCTCAGAATTTAGTAGTAATACTGTAGTTTGACCCTGAAAACACTATATAACATATATGACATGCAGTATCTCTGAGACTTCTTTCAATAATCATATTGTCACAACACGCAAAGCTTCATTTCTTCACATAGTATAAACTTTAAACATATTAAAACTAATTCCACTCAAACACAGAGACGGCAGTTCACCTCCAAACAGCACCTCGATGTTTTATTTATTGTATATATGTCTGAATTAATAAGGTTTAACCCAGTTTCAATATTTTTTCTTTATGTAGGCTGCTAGTTTAATTTTTGTCATCCAGGAACTTAGATTTAGAAAACTGCATTTCATTGAGTGACTACAAAAACAATCAAATAAAATGTCACCTGGTATAAACATAGAATAGTTTACACTCTACCCTACTATACTGCATATTGTACTACACTATACTATGTTTCAGCTCTGTTTTCAGCTCTCAGAGTTTCTATGTTATTCAGAGAGGGACACTGCAATTACCTCTTCTATGTTATGTTAACGAATAAAAGAAAACGTTACCTTTTCAGGCAGCAGGGAGACAACTTCACTGAGTCCCATGTGGATGTCAAGTCAGAGCTTTTGCCCTCGGTGTTCCTACAGTGTACAGTAAATAACATGCAGTAGGTTTCTATTTTTAAAAAAGAGAGTTGTATGTTGTGAGATGTTAAGATGTTGTGATTGGAAATAACAGGGATGTCCCTGTTATAGGGGACGGTAATTTCATCAGTGCAGTGTCTTCTTCTGGTGTTGACTTGTTCACATTTTATTTATTTGACTTTATTACTAGTTACTTAGTTAAATGTGTTACGTCTGAGAGGTAGAAGTACAAACCCCAATTCCAAAGACTTATGTGACTTATCAATCCATGTTGTCCTGCAGACACAGAACATATGCGTGCATCTCTGGACACTTGTGAAACATGCAAATCCCTAATTGTAATACGTTCATCTCCACCAGATTTGCATTTGCTGTCAGTCAGGAAGGTTCACCTGCAAAACACCCACCAATCATATGCACAATTTCCAAGGCTGCACATGCAACTTGGTACTCTACACTTCAGAACTATCTGGGATCTTCGTAAATTAGTCCCACCGTGTCTACAAAATCACACTGTTGTTGCACATTCGGAGTGTTCAGATGTCCTACTGATAACATCCACTGCTGTTGTCTTGATGGTAACAAATGTCTCTTTAAAATCCCATTGCACCATCACACCTGCCCTACACCATCATAGAGACTGACTTTTGCACTTGTTAACAGTTTAAAAGAGCAGAACACGTTTGTGTTTTGGTCCATTTTAGCTCGGGCCAAAAGAACCAGATGGGATTTCTGTAGAGAGTAGATGTATGGATACCTGATTGCACAATGGAGTTTCAGGTTGCATTTCTTGATGCAACGCCGGTGTGTTAAGGCAAAATGGTTTTTCATAGTATTCATGAGCCCATGTGACTATATTCATCATGGTAGCATGAAAGTTTCTCATGCAATGTTGTCTGAGGTCAAACGCATCAGTGGTTTCTGCCCTTGACCTTTATGCACTGAGAGTTCCCTGGAGCCGCACAGACTTTTCACAATATTATGACTGTAGATGGTGAAAGACCTGAATTCTTTCTGAATTGACAATTGAATGAAATTTGGCACAAAGTGCTGAACCACCACAAAGATTTGTTAACAAAGAGCCTTTGATGGATGCTCCTCTTATACCCAATCATGATCCCCTCACCTGTTTCCAATTAACCTGCTGAGTTTGGAATCATGTAGACTGGTTTTACTTGAATGGTTTTGTTACCTTCTCAGTCTTACTTTGCCTCTGTGCCAACACTCGGTATGTTGCATCTGTATCTCTTGGCCAAAGACTAGGACTTAATTTGGTCTAATTACATGTACCTGATCGGCTCTAATGGATGGAGTTCTGCAGCACCTGAGGACATCTTAGTGATTTCGGATCTCTATGTTTCCTTTCCTGAGTATCTTGATTGTTTCTTGTAATCTGGTGGGTTTAAACAAATATGTGCCATGAAGTATTGTATTTTATTATTAAATCCTGCTAAGGTTACACAAGATGGGACAAATAACGCAGGACACCAGTATAAAGATTTCTCCACTTTGTCAGTCACCGTGTCCACAGTTCAAACTAAGAGATCTAATCTAATCAAATCTACTGCAAATATCACAAAGCAAAAGTTAATATAAATACTGGTATTACAAAATGAAGAGTTTCCTTAAGGTCTCACTGAAGCTGCTTTTTTCTATTTTAGGACATAATCGGAAATGTACAACTCCTACAGCTATGTTACTCATAAAATATACATGAAAGTAAAAAATATAATGTGTTTCAGTTGAATGTACATTTTTACAATGCTAGGAGCAAAGAAACGAAGAAAACAAGTTTGTCTGTCCAGGTTACATATGAGCTGTATCTGCTTTAGTTATTTTATACTGCACATGGTTTCCGATGGTACAGGGTACAGCTGGGGTGTCTTGTAACAGGAATCTCAGAGGTAATTCTGTACCAGCATCAAAAGTGTTCAGCAGCTTTAAATATGTCAAATGGGAATTCACTGAGGACATGATCCAAAGGGAGCTTTGAAGGCAGGTAATGTGCTTTGGATCACAGTCAATCAAACCATATCTGTATAAAACAATTCCTCCAAACATTCAAAAATAAATACAGATTTACAAAAAGGTCCTGGCGGACATGCTCAGGTGGTGATAATCTCTTCTAATCGTTGTGTGTTTTTCATGTTCTTTACTCATAATCTAGACTCATGTCTAGTCTGCTTCCTCAGCAGGAAATCATTACCATCTTCTACTCTTTTCTGTCGACTAGTTTGATTCAATCCTGAATTTCTTTCTCTATGACTGTCTTGTCATTCAGCCTGGACCTGTCTTCCCCGTCTCTGCTGCCCGTCTCTGGCCCAGGACTTGGCGGCAGCAGCTCCATGTCCTTGGAGCTGCTTGTGCTGGCGGCTCTGGCGATCCTGGTGAGTGTCTGTTCATAGGGTGAGGGCAGATACACCATGAGGAACACGCCATCTGTCACATCCTGCTCAGAGCTGGAGCTGGGGAGCTGGTGCTGCCCCCTGCTGCGTCGGAGGGAGGACAGCAGCTCGCAGTTCCTCTCCGGATCCTGCAGCTCCTCTAGGGCAATCACGTTGGCCAAGCCCAGCTTACCGTTAATCCTAAATCCCCGCTTGCGGTGCCAGATCAGGAAGCCGAGGATGCTGAGCAGAAAGAGGAGGAGGAAGGAAACGGTTGCTATGACGATATAGGTGATGGATGCTGCACTGATGATGGCCTCGCCTGAGCTCTGGCCCTGTAAATCAGACAGAAAAAGAGGATATTAGATTTATTTATGTGATCCTACAGCAAAGTTGTTTCTTTGCATTTTCATTTCAGAACTTATTTTGGCATCCTGCCAAGACTGAAAAAAAAGTGTTTTTTCAGCTATAAATTTAAATAAACCTTTGACATCTCAATTACAAATGTCAAAACTAGTGGCACATGTTGGACATTAAAACATCCATATATGACATTATTGTGCTGTATGTAAATATTAATCATTTTAATTCAAGTGTAGAATTTCACATGTGAATTTGCTTTACTTTCCTGGAATGAAATATTACTTGTTTAATGCACTGCAGATAACATCTGGGCCGCAGAGGGCACTCTCAGAGGTTCAGTGTGAGCAGCTCATGAATATGCAGCAGATTTGCAGCAGTTTCATTTAAGTGATAAACACTCACTTTACTTTGGGAGGTGAAGAAACTTTAGTACATGAAAAACAAGTTAATTTGACTTTGTTGAGTTGTTACAAGAAACAACACAACACAAGCTCATTTCCTTAAGGCAACTTAAGAAAATCTACATTTAATCATTTCATCAGTTTAATGCAGAAAAATTAAGAAATGTCACATTTATTCGGTAACAAAAAATAAAAATGTAGATACACACCAATATTATTAACAATTACTTCAGGACTTTGTCTGGCAATAAAGTTTGTGTAGTGAAATGCCACAAAAACTACTCGTTTGGGTCAATAAATTACGCTACAAAAGCCCTGAGAGGCTTCCCAGCTGCCTGTTCTACATTTTATTAAAAGATTAATAATGAATGAAATTAGTCATTAGCCCCAACACACTTGTTAGATTTGGATAGATTCGCTGTTACCTGTCTGTCAGTGGAGGGTAAAGCTGAAGGTCCAGGCGACCAGTCCAGAAAGTCCCGGCCGGCCGGTCCAAACTTCATCCAGCTGCTCTCCAGCAGAATTCGCATGTTGGAAGGACGGTGGATCTGAAGCCCAGCTGGAGCCAGGGCCCACAGGGACTGAAACGAGTGGGACGAGTCCGCTGGCAGCTCAGAGGGACACTGACTGCAGAGATGAAGTGATCAGGCTGAAATAATAAAATGTGAGGGAGGGAGGAGGGGGAAAGAAATGAGGGCAGCAGACAGTCTCTGTGTCCAGCTGAGAGGAGACACGTCACTGGTCCTGATGGGAGGATTTACAGCTGCACTCAAAAACAACACAACTGTGTCTGCAAGTATTTCAGTTTATCATGATTTAAAAACATCACTTTTCATTTTACTTTTTCTTTAAGTGTCAATTTGATTTAACTATTTCTCAACATTTCTCATTCTGCTCTCAACAGAGGAGTATAAGCATCTTTCACTTTTATCCACAAGTGTTAGCAAACTGTTAGCACATGAAGCCCCAGATCATGATGCTCCCTCCACCACACTTCACTGCTGGGATGATGTTAGCATGTTGGGACGTAGTTCTCAGATTGTTATATACTTTTACAGTTGGCTACAGACTCTATGTTTGGCAAATACTCTGTCCAGACCCTGGTAACACATCAGCTGGAGTTCAACGCTATGTCAAAATCTTGGCACAAATCGGGGTTCTTTCTGGGAGGTGGGTACCAAAAATAGTTTAACTTATACCATGCACCATGGTATACCCATGTCTCTGACTCGAATTTACTTAAGACTTCTATGAGAAAATAAAACATGATCATATTTTTATTATCACTACAAATCAAATCAAATTAATTTGTATTATATAATATAATCATCATTGTCACTTTTAGTTCACCCCTTTCCCTAAGCTTGATAAAAACCTGTCCTCACTGTGCAGTACTGTTACCTTGTGAAAAGTTGGGACTTGAGACCAAACTAATCACAAAGAGGATGATTAACAGTAATTCACTGTGTTTTCTGCATTTAAATACGTTCTCATAGTGGAATAGAACAAAATTTGAACTGATGAAGTATTTCAATTGAGAGGAAAAACATCTTCAAGACAGCAACCGTGACCTGGCTGACCTTCACTAATGCATGACATTAGATTTATTTATCATCTACACCAATGAGTGTAGATGTGTAGATATGTGTGTACAACACGATGACAAGCATAAGAGACAGACTGCGTTTATTGTGCAGCACACAGAGCAGAGACAGGCCTGCTGGAAAAAAGCATTTTCAAAACAACCAACAGTTACACAACTGTAAGACCGAGCTCAGGAGAAGAGGGAAAAGCCAAGAGCAGGTTGGAAACATCAGGAAGGAAGAATACAGGTTCTTTTCTTCAATATCAAAAGCAGAAAAAAATACACTTTTAGAAATCACAGTCACAACGTTAGCTGGCTGCTGATGTCGGTCAAAGTCAGTGAAGGAAGCAAACAGCTAAACCGACCTGGATAAATCTGCAGAAAACCTGAGGTCATGTCAGGAACCTTCAGGAACCTTCTGCACAGTCATCTGCAGGAATAGTGAAGCATTTGTCGCACGTTTTCCGCACCGGTGAGATTTTTATCATTCAAATGGACACAAATACAATGGAAAGTGTGTTTATGTTAAATACCCGGGTGCCACCTCGTTTGACGGACAGATCCAGTTTTTCTGGTTAGGTCCAGTTGAGGAAGAACAAAGACACAACAGAGAAGAAATTACAAAGCTCAGCATAACATTTAAGATAACATCGGATGTAGTCGAATGTTACCTTTGGTTTAAACTCAGTATGAATATCGTTCTATGTTTAATCAGTGTGGGCGCTGCAGTGGCAAATTTAAAACAATGGTCAGAGTCAAAAAAGAAGAAGTTTCCTACAAACTACAGAATCCTACACTTCTTCCGTTAAATTCACGCCTGGTAAATGTCCACATGTATGAAACTGCAGGTTATTCAGGTCATGTGAGAAGTGAAGTGAAACACACTGAAGCCTCTGAGCTGGTACAGTGAAACGTTTTGACCTAACAAGAACAAAGTCCGGTTGCTTTAACTCAACTTCAGGTTATTCTGTTTCACATTCATTGTTTGTATTATTAGAGGAGATATTTTCTCCAGCTGTGTAAAGCTCCCCCAGAGCCACTGAACACACTGCAAACATGCACAGGCTGCCCACTCCTCTTCATGAGTAAACTGACGTCTCACGTGGCCCAACTTGTTTCCCACAGAGCTTTTTGTGAATTCCTGGCAGCTATACCTGCAAGAATAGTTTGTTTTTCCATAGCAGTGGAAACTCTCAGCTGTCTGTGTTCTGAGAAATGACTGTGACAAAGTTAGGTAAGAACAACTTGTGGCTACATGCAGGTTTACATACATCTTTTTGTACTGCATGCATTTTGTCGTCACCTGGGTAAAAACTCCAGCTGCTCTGACATCCACAACACAAGCTGTTCCCCTTCTACAGCCGGAAACCAGTTCAATCAAGACGTTAGAAGCATTTCTTTTCCAGTAAAGAACAAACTGATTGAGATAAAGCACCTTTTAACTGACGGACATACACAGCCCATCATGTCGTTCTCAAATTTAGAAACTGTGTCAGATGTCTGGGTCATTTATATACTGGCTCTGACACCATCTGAACCTCATTAACTAACCCGACAAGGCAGACAGTCAGTGAGACAACCAGACAACCAGCCTTTTTTAGTAAGTTCCTCTTTTTTTTAAGATAAACTAACAATCCCATCTCTGAGGAGAGCAAGTATAGTAGGTCACTGCCTGCTCAGCCTGCTGAGAGTTCCTATAATCTCTCAGCTGCACATTAAGACACTAAACTGTCGATGAGTTTCCTGTAAATTATTAGAGAACAGTGATTACACTTCACCAGCACAGAAGGATATAGGTCATAAGACAAAGCTGTCACACTGGCAAATCAGAAAGCAATCAAAAGATTCTTTGTGGTGATGGAACATGTGACCGCGGGTGGATCTGCATGTCCTCTGCAGGTTTTCCCTATAGAGCAGATGAAGTTTGTGATCGTCTGCAGATAACAACAATCACTACATTCAGAATTCACTCTCTCTGAAACTGAGCTTGTACATTAGTGTTACAACTGCTCTTTGGGTACGAAACACAGACACACGACATGCGAGTCAGACTGAATGAAAGTGTAAATCAATACAAACTGCTGGTGGAGATTGGTCGCACGACATTAGTCGGCTGCTTTTTTTAGATGGAAACACAGTCATGGACTTAACACCAACTAAATCCTTCCCTTTACTGCTGCTGATCACACTGATGGCTGTCAATATCTGTCCGCTCGCTGCTCGCCCTCAAACAGCAGGGAATAAGGACACAGTGGGACGGGTCAGGGACACTGGGAGGGGCTGAGGGAGAGCAGAGACAGCAGAACATACAGGCGAGACTCACGCTGTTTGTCATTTACCGGGAGGTGGGAAATTACTACCCCCAGGAAGCAGACGTGCAAAGACGCAAATCTATGGTTCTGATTAGAGACAGATTTGAAGCATCATTAGTGATTTAGTGTCATGAAGTTTGTCTTTCTCTCTTAAACAAACCCTGAACTGTCTGCATCAAACAACCAGGCTACAGAGAGCAGACCACCTCTCCTGTCCCACAGCTATACACAGCTATATATATCTGCCTGGTATCACTTTGGTTTCAGAGGTGGTCACAGCAGTTCCATAACACGCTGTTCGTCTGATGCACAACTGAAGTGACTGATGCTTTATGATGAGAGTATCTGTCAGTGACACATCTTGTTGTCACTCAATTTGCCAAAAACGTAGGAGTCAGTGGAGCAGCATCAGATGTGAGAGCAATGAGTGCAAATGAAATTCGCCCTGAGCTGCTGACAAAAAAAAAAAAAAGAAGAGTAAATCTTCTTAGGAGCTTCAGACGCCCCTCCCCTGTCCGACCTGCCTCCCTGCGCTGCATGTCTGGCCTGAATATGGACAGAGCCTGTGAAGTTAGCATCAGATCAACACTCTGTTCCTTCATTCATGCAGTCAGTCGGTCATTCAGTCAGAATCTGCCCCCAGAAAGCACATTTACATGAATGGGGAATAAATATCATCAAACAGTCACATGACAGCAGATTTCTGCCAACATACTCTCTTCAAATATGATGTCACACAACTAAGAAGTCTTTTAGTTCACTCAGCATTTAGTTATTCTTACATGAGCTTTGCTGCTGCTAAAGAAAGATTCATGGCATCAGTCCCTCAATGCTCATGAAGACGTCATCTGTAGGATGTGTTTGGACATCTTAGTCTGAAGTTGTTTCTAGAGGCTAAAGCTCGGTGGATCATCATCACATCCATGAAACCAGATCATGTTAGAAACGAATAAAAACATTTGTAGTAGACATTTTAGAGATTGTTCAGTTAAAAAAATAAATGGTGGCACCTTGTTGTGTAACAGATGTATCATAGACAAAGTCAATCACTGAGCAACTGAGGATGGATTTAAACAGATGATGAAGTTAAACCAGCTTCAAAACCTTCAAAACCAACACAGTGGCCCCAAAAACACTGACTTTCTTAACCGCTGTGGGAATCCAGTGACATAAGTGTCAATGCTCAGCTCATTAAAACAACCTTCACAGCACTGGACAGTATAAACTGCATCACACGGTACATATGAAAACTAACTCAATCTAAAACATTTTAAATAATAAAACATTTACATACATGAACGGGTAAAATAACATGCAGGAGACATTAGCCATCAAAATACACACAGTGCATGGTGTATTTCTATTTGGTTAAAATGAATACTCGGCATGTGAGAGGTTCATAAATACATCGAATAACTGAATGAGAGTGAACATTCATCAAAAATCCTTTAAGTTACCCTCTAAAGTTTGTGACCACTTGTGCTGCCACCAAACAATGTTTGAAGAGTGTGTTTGCACGTTTTACGTGTGCAGAAACATGACATGAAGGCGCTGTGTGGGACCCATAAAGACGAATATGTTCAACAGACGCAACATATGAATAGTTAGAAAAATGTAATTTCATATTTCTGAACAGTGACAGCAGTGTACTGTACCAAGGAAGAAAGCAACAGCGAATGTACATACAGCTCTGTCCTCACATGGAAACTCCACAGGGCACAAAACTGTGTTAAGACAATAAAGAAAACAAATGCAGATTAACTACAATACCCATAAGTCATTGCACATGCACTCATTTATGTCTATGTTCACAATAGAATGAGGTGACGGTGAAAAACATGACAATACTGTGAAACACACACACATCAACACGGTGTGTGTGTGTGTCTGTGTGTGTCTGTGTGTGTCTGTGTCTGTGTGTGTGTGTGTGTCTGTGTGTGTGTGTGTGTGTGTCTGTGTGTGTGTGTGTGTGTGTCTGTGTCTGTGTGTGTCTGTGTCTGTGTGTGTCTGTGTGTGTGTGTGTGTGTGTCTGTGTGTGTGTCTGTGTGTGTGTCTGTGTGTGTGTGTGTGTGCGTGTGTGAAATTAACGAGCTTTACGAGCAGAAATGAGAAGTTCGTTATGAAATATTTTCCATGATGCACAGAGTCCTTCACAAACCAACTAAAGCCATCGACCTCACCACATTCTTCATCAGCCTCTCACCCTGACGACACGTGATGCCTGCTGTCGTCATCTTTGTTCTTCAAAGCTGCCACAAATCCAGAAGATGACGCCTGATATCACTCACTCCTCCTCGTTGTTCTACTCTTCAGCCACGAAGATGTGACACCATCTTCCTACGCTCTGCATCATTAGCCAATCAAACCCTTTATCAGTGTACTGCGCAGTGGACACGTCCACCAAATGCAACCAGCTAATTGATTCTTCATCTGTTTACGCCCTTCACTGACCGACCGTCGGGCCCTTCATCAGAAGCTTCGCCACAGCGTCACACGATGATGTCATAGAGTCTGCCAACGCGGCCCAGCCATTCACGTAGCGCCTGGCGGACTCTGGTGTCGGTCACGTGGCAGGTGAGCTGGCTGAGGCAGGGGTAGAGCGCCGGCTGGAGCGCTAGGAACAAGGAGTCTGGCAGGAGGAGGACCTGATTGAGGAGGGTCAAGACCATGTTGGTCCAGGCCTGCAGAGGAGCAGAGATCACTTCAACAACTAAACCTAAAACACACATTTATGTTCAACAGTTGTTAGCGGCCTCTGAACTTGATTATGGTTTGTTTGCTCCGACAAATACAGAAATAAAGAAATGAACATTTTTATAAACATGACTCCTCTACTCTATCCACGGTACCTGTATCTGAGCCTCAGAGTCCCTCAGTGAGATGCTGTGGGAGCTGATAGTGGATCCAGACCGTGGCCTCTTTTCCTGCCTCAGAACCTCAGGCCCTGCACTGACTGAGTGCCTCAGAGGGGGACCCTGCTGGTCCACTAGCTGCTGGGGTCTCTGTAGTGGCCTTTGGGGCTCCACGGGGCCCCTCCTCTCCCCTGCGACCCCCATCCCTGCGGCCGCTGCCGCCCGACCCTGTTCCTTCATGAATAGGTTGACGTGGCTCTGCTGTGGCTGCTGCTGCTGCTGTTTCCTGCGTTTGTACTCCATCATCAGCTTGCTGATGGTTTTGTCTGTGGCGATGGTGTACAGTTTGTTCCCGGCACTTTCCCACCATTCCTTTCTCCTTCCTGGTCCAGTGCCTCCCGGCACTCCTCCCACTGAGCTTACTGTGATGTTAGAGTCTCTCCTCTCTCCTCCAGTCCGGAAGTGCTGGGGCAGACTGCCTGTGCAGCTGTGAGGAGAGAGGAAAGTGATAACTGACACTTAACAGTAGTAAAAGGTTTGAACAAACACTACAGTTGAATTTGAACTTTTCATTGAAATTAAGGAGGCAACAAGTTAAGAAGATAAACCCAATTTCTAACACTACTGGAAGAAGAAGAATTTTCTGCTCATGTTCAGTGTAGTTCAGTACACTGCATCGGTTAACGCTGGAGCCTATATTTTCTGTCACAGACATGAAATAAAACGTGTAATCGAAACACATACTGTGGGGTTTAATGCTGGAGAACAACTGATGTGTGTTGTGCAGACGGGCACAATGTGACACTGTCACCATGACGCAGATAATAAATCACTACTGAGGAAAAATAGTGATTTATTTTGTGATACGAGTGAAGTCAGACCTGAATCCTGGACTGGGTGTAGGTGTTTCTTCTGGTGAAGCTGCACTCATATCGGCCGTCTGACTCCTGTACCCGCCTTCCTCTGAGGGCGTCTCCCTGACAGAAAGCCCACCTGCTGATGTCGGGGTGGACGTCTCGGACTGGAAGAAGGGAAGGAAGAAGACGTGGTCGCCTCCTCCGCCTGCTGCCGCCGCTGCCCCCCTCAGCAGCGCCGTCTCCTCCAGCGTGCTCTCCAGATCCCGGTGCATCTGAATGTAGCTGTTGCACAGATCCATGCACAGTTTGTAGAGACGTTTGACGAGCCACGCCCAGTCGGCGCTGCCTAGAGGCTGCACGCTGAGCGATGGGATGGGGGCTTGCCACTGATGACGTTTTTCCCGACTGCGAGGGGGGCTGACCTGCCAGAGGAGACGCAGTGTAAAGTGGATGATCTGATTCAGCACAGAACAGCAGCTTCAATATTTTCTTTGTTACATTAACAGCATAAAAGGTTCAAACCTCTGAGGACAAACTGAATAAAAAGGAACAAATAATGGATGGACGCTGCAGTCTTTTATTTGTTTCTACTCTGTTTTGTCTGTGGGGCGCTTAGGGGTCACCTGTCTATCACCGTGACCTCTACGTGTAACTTCACTGATACACAAAAAGATCATTATTCTTTTTTAAAACAGAAGACCTGCGCATGTGTCACCTGCGCTGTTTCTTCAAAGATGTCTTCATCTTCTGAAGAAGCAGATCCAGGGTGTGAGGAGTCAGAGCTCCCCTCCTCTTCCTCATACAGGATCCTCTTCACCTGAGTGCACGGAAAGGTTCAAATGAGTTTTGATTTCTAATCACTTGTTAGTTGTGTAGTTCAGTCTTAGCTAAAGTGCTGCGACATGGTCATCAAAAAGTATCCTGCTGGTTGCGATAATATAACTATAATAATAATAATAATGTTCTATAATATAAATATAATAATAATAATGACAATTTTATTAGAAAAAACATTTAATAATTGAATTCATTCATTTTACTTTGTGTGTTCTTTTAATCGATTTGTCCCAAACAAATATATTTCATCAAATCTACCACAAACCACATTACTGCACTAGACATCAAGAAAACTGTACAACAAAAAGACAGTAAAGACAAACTTAAAGCTGCAGTTATCACTTGTCACGCTGATGATGATTAACATGTTATAATCCCCCAACTTTGATGTATAATGTAAAGTTAAATATAGAACTGCATGACTGCTGTCTACCTGCTGTGCAGTGATGCCGTCGGCTTGGCTGAGCGTGGCGCACAGCAGCGCCTGGAAGTACAAGTTGAAGCTCATGGCAGACTGACGGTAAAGATTAGCAGCTCCACAAACACCCGACACCTTCATCAACAGGTACTTCAGACCCGGCCGGGTGTCAAAGTCCCGCGCCGTCCTGCGGAAGGAGAGATCAGCCGATTGGTCAACATTATCATGATTACAAATGAACATAACGTGTTTCTTATTTTTCTTGTTGCAATAACCTGTAAGAGTCCAACAGCAGATCCAGGATTATGGCTAAGTTGGTCATGGAGATGTAGCGCAGGAAGCCCGCTGTGGGTCTGCTGGGGTCAGAGGTCACAGGTGTGACTCTTTCGTGACCTTCAGGCTGCTTGACGAACTCCTCCAGTAGAATGTCGTAGAGGTTTTGGAGCAGGACTTGATGGGACAGCAGGCTCACCACGATGGTCCGGAAAGGGATTCTACAGTATTTAAACCCAGATGGTGAATAATTTCATATTCATATCAGGTTTTAAGAAGAAAGAAAGGAAGAAAGGAACAGACAATTTTCTACCACTTTTATTTGGTTTTACCAACATGTTACAGTCACAGTTCTATTTGTTTCTAGAAGGTTTCTTTAACAAACAGTATAACACTTACACACATAAAACAGCCTTACCCAATTTTCCTGTAACCACAGCAGCAGAAAGAAAAGCAAAGAGAGTTAGTGAGGGTTAGATTTAGAGAGATAGGTCACCGACTGTGTTTTGTGTGTGTGTGTGTGTGTGTGTGTGTGTGTGTGTGTGCGTGTGTGTGCGTGTGTAGTCCACCTCTTCTGAGCATGTCCGTTGGACTGCTGATCAGCTGGCAGCTCAATGATGAGAACACAGGACTGAGCGTGCTCAAAACCGTCCTTGTTGTTGGGCGTCTTTGGAGAGCACTGGGTGTCCAACATGAAGACCTGAGACACAAAGAGGACATCTCAACAAGCTCTCCTTTAATTAAGACAATGTGTGGTGTAAAATAAAGTCTATAAGAAACAACTACACATTGATGCTGATCTGTGATAGTATACTGTGTACTCAACATTCCTGTGTACACACACTGGTAGGTGGATATTTAAACTGGTATTTAGATTAAAAAACATTTAGACTCTGTATTGAATGACTATGGTTGGACTCTCTTAACCTGTAATATACACTATACACCTCACAGAAGTCACACTGACCTGCTGAGCCATAGCTTTGATCCTCCAGTATTCTGCCTCGGCTGAAGGTGAGTGAGATGGAGCCGCCACCTTCACCTCACAGGCGTCTCCGGAAAAACTGTCTGAGCCACTATGAAAACATGCTAGAAGGTTCTGCAGAGAAAAAGACGGAAGACGACTCAACAGAATTTCTCTTTGCATTTATTCAGGACTTACAGTTTAGCACAGGCACATCAACATATTGGATGTTTATCCAGTACAAAATGTGTCTTTAGTGGACTAAGAGGTAAACAAATCGATAATTGATAATCTGAAACAGCATTAATTATCTGGCAATTCGAGCTGCAGCGGCTCGTCTGTTGGACTGGACCACATGGACCAGCCTTTGCCCCCCACATGCATCAGTGAGCCATGATCCTATCGCTGGTTCACCACCGTTGCTTCCTTTGACCACTTTAGACAGATACTGAACACTGCAGACTGCGAACATCCCACATGAGCTGCAGTTTTGGAGACGCTCTGACCCTTTGACCTGTTTCTAACACATAAACTTTGAGGACAAACTGTTCACTTGCTCCCTCACAGGTGTCACGATGAGGAGATTTTACTCCACCTGTCAGTGGTCATAATGTTATGCCTGATTAGTTCAGCTGTAAGTTAAGGCCGGTGTCAAACCAGCTACCACGCATCTTCACCAGTATTGGTGAGGACTATGATGAAAGGGTGCTGTCATCATCAGGTGAAGATCCAGACTAACTTGATCCAAAAGAACCTATGGACGGGAAAAAACAAGGAGCAGCGTTTCCCTTGCCCG
>JAUYWH010000007.1:19965483-19993612 GCA_034779795.1 Ctenopoma multispine
ACACACACACACACACACACACACACACACACACACACACACAGACACACACACAGACACAGACACACACACACACACACACACACACACACACACACACAGACACACACACAGACACAGACACACACAGACACACACACAGACACACACAGACACACACACACAGAGACACACACACACACCTGAAGTTGCTCTCACTGTATCGGGATCCTCCCCCGTGGTGAGACCTGGTTCTGGACTCCACAGACAGGAAGTTGGTTATGTCGGGGTAGACGAGGGCATGACTCCGCTGCACCACATCTGGAGGAACCACTCCACCTTTGTCTCCCCCTCCTCCTCCTCCTACACCACCTGCTGCAACTCTTTCCTTCTCTCCTCTTCCTCCATGTTCTCCTCTGCCTCCTCCCTCCTCCCTGTGGCTCCTGAGGTCTGGCTCAAGGCTGGGCTCAGGTTTGGTCCCTTCCTGGATGCTGCAGGATGAGGACAAAGGGACGCGTGCATCTTCTCCACACTCCTCAGGAGTGGTGTGTCTCAGTCCATGGCCAAGCTCCCCTACGTCCAGATCTAGGGTGGTGTGTCCTGTTTCAGTGGTGATGCTGATGCTTATGTCGGGGCTGCGCTCACTGGCCCCCGCAGTGGTAATGTTGGAGGAGGAAGAGCTGGGGTCCCAGGGAGCCTGCTCAGAGGACAGGATGTGTCTCTGCCACCTGAAGTCAGCCTCGTTGATTTCCATGGACTCGCGCGTCGACTCGGTCTCGTCTTTTAGATCGTCCAGTCGTCTGAGGAGAAGCCGAGCCTGGGAAACACAGCTGCTATGTTACTGCTGAATATCATTCTTTCTCGAGCTCATTTCTTCCAAACCAACTCTGCCTCCCTGAGATGCTTTCTGGAAATAAATGGGGGCCGTTTCATCTGTCTAAGTCCTACTTAACATATTTATTTTGAGTGCAATGTTAAAACAGTGCCCTGCTGTGTGTGTTAGCAGCATACCTGATCAGCCTGGAGGCCGCGGCCCTGTGACAGTTCATCCAACGCACCAAGGAGAGCACAGGCACAGGAGACAGAGGAGTAACACGCCTCTATTCCTCCCTTCATGCAGGCCTCGGTCATTCCATCCATCACTCTGCCAGACGAAGCAGAAACACACAGACACACATCTTAACTGTTCTGCTCAGGACTCAGACTTTATAATAATTGATTATTAAATTATATAAAATACGTACTGTCAGAAAACCTGTGTGAACCGATTTAATGTGAATACAAATATTATATTTAAGAAATAAGTGTTTTTTTCAACAGCTCAAATAAAGAGAGGGAAGTTACTAACAATTTCAATAGGTCCAGGTGGGACTTCCTCTTTGAGAAGGAGCGCTTCCTGGTTTCAGATTCAGCTACACATGGACCGGCCAGGTCATACAGCCGCTGAGGACTGCCCAGAATCTAACACACAGACACACACACACACACACACGCTCAGACGTAACCCTGTGTACAACATATTCATCATATTATCACGATACAAGAAGTGTGGTGATTAATATTTAGAAATATAATATATTTCAAACGGAAATCACTGCTGGCATAAAAGTATCAATCTATAAAAACTAAACCAGCAACAGTGCATCCTCCTCCCACCTCCTTCATGATGCGGATGGCCTCGGTCCGGTGCTGAGGAGGCGGATACAACAGGATCCTGTGGTAGAGCGACTGCAGCACCGGTTTCATCGACTCCACGCAGCTCACCAGACGCACAAGCTCCGCTGCAATGTAACACACCGTCCGCACTACAGGCGCAATCCTGGCAGGGGCGCTGGAGGAGCAGCCAGACCCCCTGCCTTGATCAGATACGCCTCCACTGGAGGAATCCACCTCCTGGCTGATTCCTGGCAGAGGGAAACAGACAGGGATATGAAAGCTCTTCATTTTCATCTTATACCAGCCCCCACCCCAACGGTTTATCTCATGAATCTACCTTTACCTAGACTCAGTCGCTCTGAGAGCCGGTCACGCTCTGCAGCCCCCATGAAACCATGGTGGGAAGTGATGGTTTTGTCGTTGACAGGATTTCCCATGATCGCCACAAGGGACGGACACAGCTGCTTCCTGGTAGGTGGAATAACATTAGAGTAAATTATAATAAATGGAAAAATAAGTTCAAGTAAGAAAAACGTACAAAGAAGCAGCACAGTGTAAACACAATTCTTACCACACAAGATCCGTGAAACCTCTGGACAGGTGCATTGTAGGAGGACAGCTGCTGAGCATGGAGAGGATGCACTCCAGGTAGAGCAGCTGCAGGAGCTGGTTTTCACTGAAGAAACATTTATGTGTATAAGTTTCCGTCTAAATATTAAAAACAACAATAAATGTTAAATCTACGTTACCTGTCCACTGACTCCAGCTTCTCACAGAAAACTGTCAGAACCGTCACCACGTCCTCACACAGAGCCTGACTGGTAGGAGAAATATCTGCAAACACACACACACACACACACACACACACACACACCACAAGGTTAAATCACAACACCTACTTTATCATTATTCAGTCTGAACATGAAGTGATAACAATCTCATTACTTTCCCGTGTCTCTCTCTGTTTCTCACACACACCTCCACATTTTTCTGAGATCAATCAAAGTAATCAATACTGTGTGCAGATACATCCATCTCCACTGTTCGTGTGTGTGTGACTTTTTATAGTGTATCATAAAGAAGCCCTGCCTTCTTACTACCTGCAGACAGGTGATTACAGTGGCTTTATAACAGCTATAACAGTTTGTGCTGCACACTAAATATGACTGAACGTCCAGCCAGTAGCAGCTTAATAAAACTCACATTCTCGCTTCGGTCCATAAAGTACATGCAGACTTTCCTGGAATGTTTCAGTTTTCCTAACTGAAGCCAGGATAAGCACACTCTAGCTGGAGAATCCCATCCTAAGGTATCCCTCAATAATGTCCATTGATCCACTTAATTAGGCACATCTGTACAGTGCAGTGCGATCCGAGACACGTGATAATCTCACAGCAGTGAGGTCACAGTGGTAGCAGTGTGCTGGATATATCCTATACACTGTACAGGTGTATCTAATAAAGTGGTCTCTATGTGCCTGACCACAGCTTCATCATACTGTACATAGAGTTGACTGCTTTCCTGGTGCTAATGATGGGAGCTGCAGAGGTGCAGGACGAACCTCTTCTCTGCAGCGGTGGTGCAGTGACCTCTTCTCCGTCTGCCCCCTGGGGAGAAAAACACAGCACGTTTCTTATTTCTACAGTCAGTTTGAGAGTTTTCTGTCCATACAGACAGTTACAGACGGTGCTGCTGCGTCTACTGTGTTGTGTGGGATTTGTTAGAGCGTGTGACCTCTTGTCTGTGTCGCAGCTGCAGCGTCAGGTCTCCCAGTATCTGGCTCAGCGTGGCTCTGACTGCTGTGTTGATGCTGCGCTGGTGACAGCTGGACACGTAGGTGTCAATACACACCTACACACACACACACACACACACACACACACACACACACACACAGTGTCAGTGCGTGGTCCGTCATATGAAAACAGAAGCCATGACGCACAGCCCCAAGAGAGCCTCACAGCCAGACCCTGAACTATCAGGGAGACTTGTGAGAGGTTTCCATGGCGTCACAGGTTACCATGGTGACCAGACTAAAAAGACAGACGGGGCAGGGGCATGTAGAGCCAGAAGAGAAGGTCACAGAGTAAACACTGTGGATCTGTAAGGTAATGCAGCAGTCAGTCAGCAGCTGAGGACATGTAACAGTGGATGATTCTAGCTCGTAGTATGTTTCAGACATTGATGGGAAACAGGCGCATTAGTGCCTCATTGTATGTTCATTGTAGTAAATGCAAACATAATCACACAAACACGCACACATGAATGCATCTTCAAAATTAGTTAGTTTAGTTCAGGTGCACAAATCTGTACAGAGGTAAACAGGAGGGGCTTTAAGGGAAGAATTATAATGTCAATGATGCAAAGCCCGACTCAGGATTCATTTGACCCATTATTAAAGATCTGTTCTATCCTTTCAGCAGAGGGGGGCTGACAGGCCCAGTCTCATGCAACTCTCTAAACAAAGAGCATCCCAGATAATCATATTAACATTTAAAGCCTCAGGGGTGTTTTACACCACCTGTGCCTAATCAATATAAGATCAATACATCCTGCATCGCTGAGCCTGCAACTACAATTAGTATGTACAGTATGTGTGTGAGCTTCGGTTCACTGTAGTTCCAGCACAACACCACCCACAGATCAATGTTAACCGTTCAGTGTAAGTATGCATGTGATTCAATAAATCATTTACATTAATGGACAATAATGAAGATTCACTTGGTGAATGTTCAAGAGGCTGAGATCACAGATGTTTAGAGAGAAAAGAAAGTTAAACTCGGAGCCGACAAAAAGAAAGCAGTAGCTGGGAAAAGAAAAACCAGGGCATCTCAGTCAGGTCCTAACTGAACCTCTTCCTCTCTCAAAGAAGAAACATCTCATCGGATTCTGACAGGGCTTCTTCTCCTATTTTGTCCTTAACCTCTCCAGAGATCACATTCAGCATTTGTCACTTTAGCCTGAAGAAGCTGTTTTGGGTTTTAATACTGAACATTTCCTGTATTTTGTAGATAAACATTAACAAAGAGACTAAGAAATAAATATGGTCATAAGAATATAGCTAGACGTTTGCACAGTGCTGTACAGCACAGACACAGACACAGACCTCAGACCTCAGAGCTTACGGCATGTCTGCAAAGCTAATTAAACTTTTTAAATAAAACTCTTTCCCTGATGTGATTGTATTGAGGTATAAGTCTTAACGTTCCCTGCATTAAGAGCGTGTAATGAGAAGCTGTTTATAAGGGATGCTTCTGATAATGCAGCGGTGCTGACAAACTCTCCAGCCACCGTGTGTTACGCCCCAACACAAACAGAAACACACTCACTCACACACCAGATGGCTGTTCTGGCAGCAACATGTTGACCAGATTTCTAAATGGACATCAAACATCACCTGGGTACAGGAAGTGCTGCTGCTGCTGCTGCTGAGGGACGTGATGTTAGAGCAAAGATAACTGTCTGCGATTTGGAAAACACTTTCTAACAGTGGTGACTGGTTGTTGGCCAGGTGGCAGGTCTGCACATTAAGATGACATTTTCAGTTCATTACGTCTTTGCTCAGGAAAAACATCCCCAGGAACGTGCTTCCCCATGTGTGCTTGTAATGTGTCCTGCTCAGAGGAATTTAAAACAGTGTTGAATACTGATTTACTCTTCAGAAAGGGGAGTTTTTTTGTGAAACAGTAATACGGCTGGAAATTCTACCACCATGAAGCCAGTTATCTTCACCCTCCTAATCTCAACTTTGTGAATGATTGATGATCATTGCCTGACACATGGCCTTTGGCTGAACATAGGTGGAGCAAAACCTCCACTTTAAAACCCAAATGGGATCGTGTACCAGGTGCTACACTAACAGTTCACTTCCTAAAAAAACGACTAACGGCATTTATCAATAGAACCGTCTGGGACAGTTAAATCAATACTGTGACCGTGAAGAAACCCTGTGACTCTTTCATCAAGGAAAGTTTAAGAAGTGCTCCACAGTTTCCTGTTCACAATGTTCTGTCGTCTGGTTTCATCCGTCTAGTCTGGCACGTGCTTAAAGTGAATGTTTGAGAGCATACGAACGTCTGATGAAAGGGAAAGAACCCTCATACACATTTACAAATATCAACAGCAACTGAACAGTGGATCTAAAGAAGTCAATGTGTTATCAAGCAGTCTCAAGCTGCCTCACCTCAGCAATCCGCAGGATGGAGTCTCCATTAATGTCGAAGTTTGGTGAGTAGGTGATACACAGCAGGACCTGCACACAGGAGACATAAAGAAATGATGTGCTTCATGTTTTTAGAACATGGAGAAGATCAATTTAACAGCACAGCAAAAAGGACGGAACGGAGGAGAGGAGAGGGGAGGGGAGGAGAGGATGGGAGACAGGAGAGGAGAGGAGAGGGGAGGAGGGGAGAGGAGAGGGAAGAGACAGGAGAGGGGAGGAGGGAAGAGGGGAGGAGGGGAGAGGAGAGGAGGAGAGGGGAGGAGGGGAGAGGAGAGGGAAGAGACAGGAGAGGGGAGGAGGGGAGGGGAGAGGGAAGAGACAGGAGAGGAGAGGAGAGGAGGGGAGGAGAGGGGAGGAGGGGAGAGGAGGGGAGAGGAGAGGAGGGGAGGAGAGGGGAGGAGGGGAGAATCCCTTTGCTCTTTTTAATGAGGACCTGCTGCAGACTGAATGTGCAACAAGTAAACTTTTAAAAACACTTAAGCTCAGAGTCGATCTAGATTGTTGGTTCTCACCTTCATGACCTCCACCTGCAGGTCTTCATGGAGAGAGGGGGTGACTCTGATGGCCTCCAACATCTGGCTGAGCAGCTGCTTCTCCAGGACCTCCACCTCCATACCAACCCCACCCACAAACCTGTCCTCACACAGGAGCTTCTGAAGAGAACCAGTGTCAAAAAAGAAGCGATGTCGTTTATGCAGAAGCAGAAATGTTCAGTGAAAGAGAATTAGAAGAAAGAACCAGGATTCAGCTGGTGGAAGAATCATCTTCCAGTACCTGCATTCCAGTGAGTGCCGTCTGTCCCAGTTTGGTGTTTTTAGACTCCAGAGCCATCTGGAGAGGCAGCAGACAGCGCTCTCTGGAAGCACACAAAAACTCAACAGCATTAACGCTTCTGTACACGGCCCAGCAGATCAGAACCCAGACAACATGATTTCAAGGTTTCTTCTCGGTCTTCGTTTAATTTCTACAACTGTTCTTGTGTGAATCTGAATTCTGGTCCAAAACACAACATGTTTCCACTTCTTCTCTCTTCCTTTCTCTTGCTTTCTGCTGTACGCTGGCTCTCATTGTTTGTAGCTGGGCGGGTCGCTGCTGATAGCAGGCCACTGGGCTTCATCTCTGAGCGACGAGGCTGCTCCGAGCTGTCACAACCACACTACTTCAAAAGGGGCCTGCAAGGAGTCACAGTGTGCACCGAAACAAGCAGTTCTGCTTTGCTTCTGAGCCAAGATCACATTAACAGCGGCGTGTTAAGCATCAAAAAGTCCAGAAAACAACGCTTTTGAAATGAGTTTTAAGGACACTGCATTGTGTCCCACAGCAACTACTGTATGTTGTTCTGTCTCTGTAAGTGCAGCTGTCTTCTCTCTCTCAGAGGCTGAGGGCCCATTTTGGAAAGAGGCTGAAATATTTTGTTTGCAGAGAACCACGGCACTGCATTACCAAGACATTATCATCAATATTTCATCTGCTAATCTCTAATAAAACAACAGAGGTTCATTCCCTGAATAATTCATGACGCGTTGAGCTCCAACAGCATCCAGAATTTACAGCACTGACATCACAGCCCGACGGCGGCGGCACTTTGACATTTTACACATTTACACATTTTAACCACCAACACATGAAAAGCTTCAATGTACAGACCAGCAACAAGTAACAAATATCAGAAGTCTTTCAAAACTTTCAGCAGTAAAAACTCAATCTTCTGTCCACTGAGGAGTGCTGTGACAGACGCTCAGCTGTCTGCGTTTCTAAATATCCGTCTGGATTTTCTGCTATAAATCCTACTTCTTGAAGCCTGTGACGAGGTTTTGATTCAATCATTACTGTTGAGGTCATAGTTTATGCTGCTGTTCATCAATATATCAGCAGAAATGTACATGTTTAGTTTGAGGCATCAAAAAATAATAATCCTAAATCCGTCTATTTGACTTTTACAGATTTTTATTTGATTTGAGTCTTTGACATTTAGTCTTGTTTAAAATGATGAAGCACTGCTCAGAGGCCCTGCCTGAGCCTGCAGTGTTCAAGTGCTGCATTTACAATATCAACGCAGCAATTATTTGATCATTCAAATCACACACTCTGTGTCAAACAGAGGTGTTTAAGCCAGAGGGCTCACAGAGGAACTATTTAAATATTCACTTATCTATTCCCTGCTGCAGTAAATGCAAAGGCTGTAGAGTATGTGGAGCTGCAAGGCAAAGCTAACCACTGAATTTCAGGTCGGCAGCCTACCACCAGCTGCCCACATGCAGGCGCCTACACACGATTGTATGTTTTCCATTACTACAGGACAAATGTCTTTGTTCTGTTTAGCGTCCTGGGTTCTTTTCTGCTACAGTGATTTAAACTAACTTCAAAGCTTTGTGTGACCTGACCTGGGATGAGATTAAAATAAACCACTGAACTTACCGAAGCTGGGAAGGAGAAATCTTCGTAGATCCATTCTGAGACTCGAGGGTTTCTGTAATTTAATGAAACACAGAAAATGAATAAAATAGGATTAATATTGTCCATTTTATTGGCTTTTCTGTCAGAATGTCTCTCATGTTGCATTTCCTCCTGTTTGAACACCGTTCAACAGACACCGCAGCAGCCAGAAATGAACGAGTGTTTCTTTAAAAGAATCTACATGTTCGTGACTCCTTTGAAAATGTATCTTCAGTTAAAAATAGTTCCCATTAGAAAACTGCAGCATAGAGCCGGCCTGACACTTGAACAAACTGTTAGAAGTAACACGTTTGCTGTGAGCGGTTCTGCTCAAACCACCTCAGATAACACACCTCAGCTTCATACATTCTACTAACATTATACTGGATGCTGCATTTTACCTGGTAGAAACCTGAAATATGATACTTAACCCATAAATCCCCTGCTACTCTGCACAGGCCATCATGTTCCATATGTGTTTCGAGGTCTGGCATCATTCTCTCCCACTGAACTCAACTGCACTGTTAATCCATGAGAGTCAGAAGTGAACAACAGTACCTGGGATTTTTGATTGAAACTCATACGCATCATGTATTTGTTTCCAAATCCATCTTCTCGCTGTGTCACAGAGTTTCACATTGGACCAGAAGGTCAGGCTGACCCATCAGGCCCACTAACACTAATAATATCCCCACAGACGTCAGCAGAAAACACTGCTTCCATATGCTTCCCCTGTGCTTTTTATATCGTGTATGAGGCTGACGAGACGACTTCAGGGGAAGTCACTGACCTGTACAGACGGATAATGACACACTGGCAGAGGGTTCCTATTCTCAAAGTCTTTTCTTGTTGTAAAGGTTTTTCTGTGGTTTCTGCAAGTTACTCTAAGTCACTCTACAGAGAATCATTTGAACTTGACAAACCAATTAGCAGAGTACTAAAGGACCAGTGAGTCAGCAGAGACAGCCGTCTTAATGACTGCTGTTGGTATGATGTCATGCTCTTCCTCCAGGCTGACAGACAGCAGAGAGGGTTTGTAAAAAAGACACGCAGCCTCACGTGTGCTTCCCCAGAATGTTTTCCAGACTGCAGTAATATTGAAATCTTTTATCCCAGCTGCTTCACACACAGCAGTGAGGAGTCTGTTCCTCAAACTAAATGTATTTGTCCTCTTTCTTTGCTGCTGCTGCTGCTGCTGGTGACGACATCACTGATGCCTTCATTTCTCAGAACAACCATAGACTGAAGTTTTGCTATGAGTCTGCAGGTGAATCCACATTAACTGATGCTCCTGATACTTAACTAGTCTGAATAAGGTTTAATCAGCTTTCAGCCGTGCTAACCTGTGCAAAGGTTACAGTAACGACCAGTTAGCTTTACTGTGGTTTTTTACTGCTATTTTCCAGCAACACTTGTTTTCCATGTGGGTGGTAAACAGAACTGAACGCATCTTAGAATGATGCATTCACGAGCAAGCGAATAGTCGGGAAAATGAAAGTTATCACAAAAAGCAGATGCTGCATAGACAGATGTTATTTCTACTTAACATGTGTATGAATGTGCAGAGGCTGAACACATCGCACAGGTTTTACAGCACACAAACACAGCTTTCTTCCCTGCTCCCTGCTCCAGCAGCACATGGACGCGGACACCACCTTCGTTTGTCACTTTATGAGAAACAACCATTTCGTCGTTAATCCTGAGGGATTAATGTGTCTGTTTCCTAAAAGCTAGCAGGTGTCCCCCCTCCCGCTGCAGCCGGGGAGCCGGGGGGCTGCTGGTGCACTCACCGCAGGCGTAGACGCAGGCATCGCGGATGCCTTTATGCTTGTGGCCGGACGCGTCTTTGTGCAGCTTTCGCAGGATTTCCTCCATGCTGGCTCCGAACCAACGAGCTTAGTACTGTCACGGCACAGACGCACGGGCGCTCTAAGGTGTGGGTTTGCCTGTGATGCGTTAAGGGTGCAGTGACATGACAGCATCCCTGAACACCCCCCACCGATGAAAGCGATGATTCATTCCCAGCCACCAGCCAATGGTGTCAGGCCAGCCGTCAATCCTGCGAGGGTGGAAGGAGGAAGCGTCTGAGAGTCTGTGCAGAAATCCGCGGCTGGAGCTTCCGGGCAGGTCAGAGAGGATCGATCAAATACCGATCACCAGCTGTCACCCACCTCCTCATGTAGAAACCCGGAGATCAAACGGCCTCCGCTCATCTTCATCAGTCGTTTGTTCCTCAGCACGACGTACCTGCAGATCCGTTCCAGCTGATCCTTGTGTTCCTCACGGAGTCCAGATCCGGTTCCTTCTATCCCTCTCCAATCCGCGTGCAGGCCGGAAAACACCGCAGCGCCGAACGACGGGAAGGTTTCCCCTAAAAGGTGGATTTCTCTCCAACCTGGCAACACGTTATTTACACCGCTTCTCCGGGAGGAAGCTTCAAACTGTGGCGCGGACGATCCTGTCGGTGGATTCTGGACTTTCAGGCCGAGCAGGGCGACAGGTGCTGGAGGAGCAGCCTCAGCTGTGTTGAACTCGTTTTATTATATTCATGTGTTCGTTGGCTCGACACTCAGCAGGGGGCAGTAAAAGAAGCGTCTGTTGTGTTTTAAAAGTTCCTGATGTTAAATCCCAGCAGGCGTTAAACATCTTCACGTGAAAAAGAAGCTTGTGCAGAGAGATGAGTGATGAACAAGCTTCGCAGGTGACTATGAAATGAATGAGTTCCTGACAACAACAGGAAGAGAAAGCTTCTCCTCATTTTTTGAATAGCATTGATATGACACAGGGATCTGTTCCTGCCCTGTGTGTTTAGCCACAGATTTTCTTTTTCCTGGCCTGTATTTGGTGTCTGCCTCTTGTTTTTTTCTAAACTCCTGTTCCAAAACGAACCCACTGCTGTAACAAGCATCACTCTTTTGGAAGACTTCACAAAGTAGCTGCAGGGATTTGTTTAGTCACATGAGCATCGATGAGGCACTGATGTTGATGATGTCCTGGCTTCCTGGTTTCTGCCTTATATGGTCATTTCCTGTCATTTCTCTCAGTCTGCCCCACTCACCTGATCAGCCGAACCAGTAACGTCTGTCTCCGGCTCCTTATAAGCAGGTCTGCCAGCTTCTCTCCAGCCGTCCTTCATCTCTTCCGATCACCTGATAATAAATCTGTTTTGGCCCTGAACCTGAGCCTGCTCCTTCTCACCCCCTTTGGCTCTGTGAGATCATAGATTACTCTGATTAATATTCTGACCTGGCTCTGTCGTTTGGATTTTTGAATACTGGACCTGGTAATCTCCACTGTGGAACACTTTCTGGCTCTCACCTTGTCCTGACCCTGTCCTCCAAATAAACCTGAACCGTTTGACTTACCTGACACTGTTTATCTGCCTTACGTTATAATAAATCTTTTAAAAGACTGTCTGCCACATTGAGTCCAGTACTGAGAGTCTTACAGCATGGAGTGTGACGAGTTATCAGTAAGCACCGGTCCATTATGTTGGTTGAGATAATAACAATGAACATTTACTGTCATCTTGTTTCTGAAGTGTTCTGCTGGGAGACGTTGCGGCTGCTTTGTCAGCATTAGAATAAATTACATTTGCATTCGATGAATGGACGTTTCCATAAATCATGTTTCAGTGAAACACTGCACAGCAGGGACTCTGGTACGATGCTTATTCAGCAACCACACTGACCTCGGATGCAGCTCGTGTCAGTCTGTAGCCTTTGGTTTCTTTTCTTTTTTTAAACATCATATTACTGTGCTACTGATTTACGTCCAAACATTCTTTCAAGCTGACCTCTTTCAGCCCTCTTCTGTGTGTAGTCTGACTACATGAGACTTTGTAGGATAACGACATCACCTGTTGTCTAACAAAATATTCTTCAAAATAAATAAGATTAAAGAATCTGTGATCGAGCTGTGATGAGACTCTGATACAGAGAGAAGCTCATACGTAACTTTTTATGCTGCATTGCAGAAACAGCTTCAAACAGTAACAACGAATATCACAATAACTCCATAAACATTTGGTCTCATACTGAGAAAAGAGGG
Organism: Ctenopoma multispine; assembly: GCA_034779795.1. NCBI lineage: Eukaryota > Metazoa > Chordata > Actinopteri > Anabantiformes > Anabantidae > Ctenopoma > Ctenopoma multispine. Next base: position 19,977,827 of record JAUYWH010000007.1, read on the forward strand.
AATTCCTGCACTGTACTGCAGATGTGGTTACTACCAACATGCAGCAGAGGTATGTGACCGCTCGGGGGAGCTATTATCCAAGGCTACACTTGGCATTAGTATCGTATCCACGTATGGGGTTATCATAAAATAATTGGCTCAGATTAGAAAATGATGAGAAGGTTCCTGCTCTGATCTCAGCAACATAAATCTCATAAGTTTAGAAGTGAGATGAAGGTAGATTACACTTCACCTCTTCTCATAACGTTCACATTTCAATGTCTCCGGGTGAACTGGACAGAGAAAAAACACTGAGGAGAACTAACACTCCAGCCTTCTCACTTTGGTTAGATAAGAACCAGCCGGTCTTAAAAGTTAAACCTGTCTTCATGGGAAAAAGTCACTTAACACACACAGTCTGTTCAAACCCGCGAGGAAAATGATCAAATGTGTCTTGTTTTGAATATTTTATCAGGTAAAGACTGAAAATATCCACACCCCTGTTCATTCAAAGCTCTATCTCATCCTCACTCTCTGGGTGTATATGGCTGTGTGTGTGTGGGGGGAAATGCTTCATCACAGACGATGCCAATTTGAAATCCACACTACACATAATCTGCACCATTACGCACGGTCGTCCAGGGGCTTGGATCATACTTAACTCCAGTTTAATTTCTGTCCAGCTTTTTGTGTCAACTTCTGTGACATGTATATGTGTGCGCTCACTTCGGTTTAGGTTTGTGCCTGTCTGCACATCAAGCTGAGAGTGGGATGGTAGCCAGGGTGGCCACAGACAACAGGAAATAAAACCGTATTTTATAGGTCAGGTATTTTGGGAATATGCTTGCGGCGCACCACGTGCGTAATGACGAGTATGACTCTAAATGGAAGAATTAAGGCGTCGAGGCTTTATGAAGACAAAGAGAGTATGTTATTGTAGTTTAACCTGAGGGGAGCTGTGGAAAGGATTTACTCATTTGTCATATCAACATCGGCACATCTGTGCGCGTATATGTCACCATCGGAAGGATCTCCAAGTCCATGGATAAAAAGGAACAGAAGGCAGCAGAATGGTTGTTGTGGGAGCCAGTAACGGAACGTTTGGTAGTGGCAACATGAGGTCGCCCTTCATGATTGAGGATAGAGCCGGTGGAGAAGATCCCGGGAGCTCCACTAACATGATGATCTCGGGGGCTCTTGCGCCCAGGCTCCTGAAGATTGCGCAGGACGCCGCAGAGGCTGCAGTGGCAGCGGCAGCAGCGACTTCTCCGACCACCTCCAGTCAGCCGCAGGTCATGGAAACGAACGGGACCCGGTGCGGTGAACAGATCCTGAGCTACGGTCCGGTGGAGAAAGTCCTGATCGGAGGGATCCTCACCATGCTCACGCTGTCCACAATCTGCGGGAACTTATTGGTGGTGATCTCCGTGTGCTTCGTGAAGAAGCTGCGCCAGCCGTCAAACTATTTGATCGTTTCTCTGGCCGTGGCGGACCTCTCAGTGGCTCTGGCTGTGATGCCGTTCGTCAGTATCACAGACCTGATTGGTGGTCAGTGGATTTTCGGACAATTCTTCTGTAACGTTTTTATCGCCATGGATGTGATGTGCTGCACCGCTTCCATCATGACTCTGTGCGTAATCAGCATTGACAGGTGAGATTACCTTTTATATTGTTTTGGAACAAGACATAACAAATGAATTTAGTCAGAAATGGACACATTTGGCCACATGCCATTCCTCTTGTTCCTCTAAGATCCAACTTAACGTAACACTACAGCAGTGGATGTTTGGGAGGGAGGGTAGACAGCATATACACAACTAGCTGATGCTGGTATCAAACCTCTGACCTTTGTTCTCTGTGCCTCTAATTGTTGGTTCTATGGGCTTTGATTAACACTGAAAGGTTTGCAGATCACATATGGTCCGTTTCAGCATCTCAGGGTTTTTCTCACCCAGATTCCCACCTGGGGGCTGCATATGGCAACCACAGATTCTTACTAATCACCTTGTGCAAAGATAAGATAAGATAAGATAAGATGATCCTTTATTAGTCCCACAAGTGGGAAATTTGCATTGTCACGACAGAAAGTGGACAGTACAAAAGAGAAAGCAGCAAAAATAAAAAAATAAAAAATAGAGTAAAAAAACTATACAAACAGTATATATAAAAATATAAATATGTATGTTTGTGTTAAAAAATATAAATGTCTATATATGTTAACCTGGATAAAAAAGATATGTATGTACAGAGATATATGTACAGAGATATTGCACATTGTTGCATCCGAATAATTACACTTATGAATATCTCACATAAACTGCCATTGTGTATTGGATGTGTGTGTTTCTTAGTCCATGTGTGTGTGGTCAGCTGCAAGGTCTTCGTTGTGCAAGGGTATCTTGATGAGGGTGGGGGAACATCATTGTCTCAGGGTCAAGAAATACACTGAGTATCTGAGAAAGCTTGTTTATGAAAAATTTAATGTATCTTTCTCTGTAGGTATTTGGGTATCACGAAACCCCTGACTTATCCTGTCCGGCAAAATGGCTGCTGTATGGCAAAGATGATCCTGTCCGTGTGGCTCCTCTCTGCCTCTATCACACTCCCCCCTCTTTTCGGGTGGGCGCAGAACGTAAATGATGGGAGAGTCTGCCTCATAAGTCAAGATTTCGGCTACACAGTCTACTCCACAGCTGTGGCGTTCTACATCCCAATGTCAGTGATGTTGATCATGTACTACAGGATTTACCGAGCAGCCAAACTCAGTGCAGCCAAGCACACCATCACTGGTTTCCCCAGGGAGGGGGACCACGGAGCAGGGATGGCTCTTCGAGGGGGGAGAGGAGGGCACGAGGCTCACCGGCCGGCAGAATCAGGAGAAACAGGAAGTGTTGAAGCGACCGAGGCTGAGCAGGAAGAGGAAGCTGAGGAGGAGAGCCTGGACTGCGTGGCAGCTGCATTGAAGCTCCAGCGTGAGGTGGAGGAGGAGTGCAGCACCCGTGTTTCCCGCCTGCTCAAGACTGGAGAGCACCACCAGCGCCGGAAGAGGAAAAACCAGTCCATCTTCAAACGGGAACAGAAGGCTGCAGCCACGCTGGGCATTGTGGTCGGTGCCTTCACCTTCTGCTGGCTGCCATTCTTCTTGGTGTCCACTGCCAGGCCATTTGTGTGTGGTGTGGAGTGCAGCTGCGTGCCGCTCTGGCTGGAGAGAACTCTTTTGTGGCTCGGTTATGCCAATTCCCTCATTAACCCCTTCATTTATGCGTTTTTCAACCGTGATCTGAGGACCACCTACAGTAACCTCCTGCGATGCCGCTACAGGAACATCAATCGGAAGCTATCAGCGGCTGGCATGCATGAGGCTCTGAAGCTGGTGGAGAAGCCAGACACTGATGTGTAAAGCTCGAAGTCTACCAGTCAGCGATGCTGTACAGACCAGCAGAGACAAGCGCGGGGAAAACACTGAGTGGGGCTTAGACTGTGGCACAGACCACCACGCTGCCAGACTGGTTATAGAGCACCGGATGCTGTGATTAAATGGACACACAGATGGCACAGGGATCTTTCATTCAGAGTTGGGGAACTGGTAATGAATGAGATAGTGGCTGCTGTTGTATAACAATGTACTTACAGCTTCTGAACTGTTCTTGCTGCGATGTTGAGGTCCAACAATTGTAATGATTGTTGCTATTTTGGTGCATTCAAAACAGGTTGCTGCCCTGCTGTCTTTTGCACATGATACTGGTGGAAAATGTTGGTGGATCTACACGTTGGGTTTGTGCTCAGACAGACATTTTCTAACTCAGTAGCCGGTGTCTTGTATTTTCACGTTGAGCCAAGAAAAAACAGCCCTCACAAACAAAAATGGACGAGTTCTTGGAGCTCAACCAAATCTATTCACCTTGGGTTCCTAATGATCACGGCGACACTGTTTTCGACTGCTTCTTGACAGTGGACAACTTATATTTGAAGCTCAGTTGACATGTAAAAATTATTGTACACAAGTCAATAGCCACGCTGTTTCTGAGGAGGGAAACTCCTCCTCTGTTTACCTGATATGAGTTTTAATCTTTTGAAGATGGTATTTGTTGTATCACTGTGTTGAATGTGCCAAAACGTGCTTGTTTTCCCTATACTCTATTCACGGCTACTACTTTGTTCAAAAACATTTTAGTGATCAATCAGGCAGCTCAATCATCAACAAGCATTTTTAGATCAAGAAGATGTGACAGAGAAGACAACAAGCCGAACATAAAACCATAAAAAGAAATATTTGTGCTTGTGCCTTTTCCTCAGTTATCGTTAAAGATTTAGTTGCGACACCAGTGTTGGTCCAAGCTATGCACCTTGTGTTTTAGATGTGACACGTAACATTCTCCTGGTTACTCCCAGTTTTAACCTGGTGGTGAATTATGTCACACAGGAGCTTGTGACACAGAAGAGATCCAGTCAAAAGCTAATCGGGGGGTGAATGGCCTAGTTTTCTTTCTTTTAGTGCATCTATGAGTTAATATAACAATTGATTGATGAGGTTAATTGTTCAGTCTAAAGATGCCCATTACAAGTCCTCAAACCCACAGGCGATGTGTAAATTACTTGTGTGGTCTGACTAATGATCAATTTGCAGCAACAGAAAACAGGTGCAAACAGAAGCAGTAAATAGCTGCTTTTGAGAAACTGGACTGACTCTATAACATGACTCCCATCAGATTATGAAGAAGTCTCTGTACCATTACATATTTGTGAGGAAAAAAAAAATAAAACTTGAAATATTGTTTATTAAATGTTTAACACTAAAAGCTAATCTGCTTCATCAGTGTGTGCGAGTGTGGTTTTATCCGAGGTGATTGACAGCGCTTTGCCAAAAAACCCCACGACTGTCATCCACTCTTCATCTGTGCACAGAAACCTCAGCAGCCCACTGACAAAACATTCATTCAGAAGATCTTCCTGTGGAATAAGTGAAGTGTTCAAAAATATATTTTCACGCGTCACTGTAAGAAGCTGAAAACAGATTAGCAGCACCAAAGGACAACCACTGTTCTTCTCTTTTGATTAATGAATGAATCCATCAATACCAACACTAATTATGGAACAAGGTGTCAAGTATTTTATCTTTCCTCTGTTTACCTACAGTATTGTTGACGTCTTCACAGGGACACAGGATGTGATGTAGGTCTTAGACAGCGTTAGCAGCTATGTCACTGGTGTTTTCGATCACCTCTCACAGACAACATTAGGAGGAGTTTTTACTGTAAAGCACAAGCTGAGCTCTGGGGAAGTGGACAGCGGAGACGAAGGATGTGCACACTAAAACACCAGGTTAATGCCAGATTTTGTGTGAAAGATCAAGAATAAACGTGGAGCATATGTGGTTGGTGTCCTGACCATGACAGCTGGAACACGCTTACTCCTATTTCTGGCAGCACTTTTTTCTTTTCCCATGTGTAAAAATATTAGCAAATGTGTATTGGTTCTGATCCAGTGGTCTCCTTGTGTTGTTAGTACAGAATGTGCTGCAGAACATTTGTCCTCATTAACTTGAAACCACACAGCAACTAAATGAGAGGGGGCAACAGAGGGCAGCTAGTCCGTTTCAGCAAAATCTCTTTTTACAGAGGAAGTGCGAACACTATAATTGCTGACTTTATTCTCTTTGTAATCATTAATTAAAGCTGATCTGTGAATAAGGTTTTTTTCTTTTTTTACATACTCAGCTTCTGAGCCTTAATCACCAAGTGAAACTGCAACAGAGATGCTGTAGATTCAGCCAGTTTGCCAAAGCGAACTGCTGGCACCGGCTTTAATCATTCATGGTTAAGCTACAAACTCTTAAGCCACAAATTTGAGAACAACATGCAAAACAAACTATGAAACAACAGAAAGTTATTCACAGACTCTTTTCTCATTTGATATCAGGCTGGAAGACGCGCAGTGACTGCAGGATATGTGGATGCATAAGTTCTATGAAAAGTGGAAAAAACATTTTGGCCATCTGCTGTTTTTACCATGTCATTTTGCCTGAAGTAACCCAGGTTGAAATGGGTAACTACATCTCGAGCTAGTTCATGGTTCTGCACATTCTTGCCTTCAGCCTTGTAAGTAAAGAAATTAGCTCAGTTTGGGGGCTGTGAGCTGAAAGGTTGAGAACCACTGAACTGTACTCATTCTGGGCTTGGTGCCATCATGGCACGGCTCCATTTCCTGTCACAGAATATGTGGCCAGTTGCCAGTGGATATGAAAACGACGACGTGTTTCCAAAAGAGCATCCAAAAACAGTGTTCTACATGCACATCCATGATGGAAACTGAAGAAGAGGTGAAGCTGTTTCTGAGGTGGAGACCAGGATGGCAATGATCATCACAAACACATAAAATCAAGAATCTCTTGTCAGAACATCTCATGACACAGAAGATGGATTATGAAAGTCAAATTAAAAGTAGAAGAACATCCAACTGTGGCTTTCAGTAGCTGTGATCTGCCTCTTACTCCCAAAGAGATCCACAGGGACTGAATGTGCTCTGCCGCTGCAAAGAATCAAGTCTACCAGCCTTTTCTCTTCCTCTTCCTTTCTCTGGAGGTGCACTTCTGTGAGTGAGCAGCCTCTGTAGCACGCTGGTGCTCAGATTTGTGTGTCTGCTTGAACTAGTCTGGTAACAACACTGACCCGAACAACTTCCATCTTCTTCACCTGTTACCTTGTAATATACACAGGGGTTATTTTTTAACAGCCAGTTCAGTGGATCTTAATAATGGTGCCAGGCTGCTGAGCTGCTGCTGAGACCTTTAACTGGAAAACCTGCATTTTTTGGAAAATAGTTTTAAAATATATCAGGCTCCGTCTTTCTTAGTTTACAAATCATCTCTAAGAAGTTTCCTTTTGCAGTGTGGTGGAAAATCCACCCTCAATGGTTAGGTTAATGGTGAATGTTTGATATGGGGCTATGTAATGTTATTGAAGGAGGTGTTGCATACAGCCCTGTTAACAGCATCCATAACCTCATTTACACAAAGATCAAATTCAAATATAGCACAAAGCTGATTTCTGCTGAACCAAGGACAGCTTGTTTGGTGAATATCCACCATTTGAGAAAACTTACCTAAAATGTTCATTGTGATAATGGATGATACTATTTCTACTGTACGCTGCCAAAACTGGATATTAAATATGTGAGGAGCTAAAAGCTGTCTGCTGCTAAGAGCCACTATAGACGTGTACTTCTGAGTTTTTTTAGTTTTTTTTTTAACCATGAACTATTGTCGATCATAGTGAGAGAACCGCAAACCTTAGTGAACCAGCTTTTGTCTAATCGCCATTGTATTACGCAGCTGTAGCAAATGATCATTTCTGGGGTTTCACATACAACATTGATCTACTGTCAATATTAGATCAATATCCTGGTGGGAAGCTTCGCCCTTATATTCTCTTCTCAGCACCTTTGAAATCTTGAAAATTAAATGTAATTTTAGTTCTTTTAATGAATGATCCCTACTTAAAAACCAGATTCTATTCTCTCATTGATTTAAGTTGTTATCAATCCTCCTGGACAAGGAGACACAGATCTGTGGTGCTGCCATTTTTCACGGAGGACTCAGTTCCGCCGCCATTAGCTGAAAAGGTTCAATTGCTCTAAATTCAGCTATAAAATACTGAAAATGTGTTCTACTGAATTCTTACTGAGGGGACACACATGGCCAGGTCAAGGTTTTCATGTTTTTCTCCTTTAAAAAGAGTTTTAAAGGACTGGCTGATTCTTTTGCACCAGCACACTGCCTCCTCCATGTCCTGTCTTAGTCCACGCCAAACAGGCTGGACCTCATCTCATCCAAACTAATTTATTTTCTTCTGACCAAAAATGTGCTGCCAATATTCTTTTCACGTTCTTCGGCAGAATTTCATCTTGCAGTTCTGTGGGCATTAGTTTTCTTCTTGGACATCATCGGTAGAGGGCGGCTGCATGCAGTGTCCTTCGCACTTTGTGTTCAGTTTCTGAAACAGCTATTTCCACAGATAATCATTCTGCCAAATCAGAGACACTTACCCGTCTGTTTTTCGTTGCATAAATAGTTATTTTTCCGTGACATCCACTGCACCTCCTATTATTGGCTGATTCTTGGCTGATTCTTCATTTTCCTCCGAACCACTGCTGCCTCTGTTTCAGCAGCCTTGTGATGCTCTTGTACCCTGTCCTATCTTTATAAAGCCACACAGTGCTTTCTTACCATGTGGAGCCATATTAGTGCAACACAAGCCAAAACTGAGAAAGGAATTCACAGGTTTATGATCTTGATAAACTTCACAGATGCACAAACGTATTTCAGATGTTAGGTTTTAATTAGGATTAAATTCACTTAAATATGTATAAGAAGGTGAATTTGAAGCATTTTTGAGATGCTCAGATTTGTCATTGTGTGCTAGGTAAATCCCTCCACCAGTGGTGACCACAAGACAACTCACAAAGCCTGATTCCTTGAATAATCACCGAGAAAATGTATCTGTGGAAAACAGATTTGGTTTTGCTGTAGTTTTCTGACTACATGCTCCATGGAACATATTCAAATGCTATAACAAGCAATGCAAATGAATAAAAACAGCAGTGCTAGTATCCGAAAATGTTTGAACCATGTTTCATCTGTGAATATTCACAGTCTGTGGCGTTTTATTGGAGCAGTGAGTCAAGAACAAATGTGTGAAGTGACTTAATTGGCTCAAGTGAATCACTATGTAGATACACTTTGCCTTCTTTGAATTGTGAGTACCATCTTCTCTGTGTGGACTTAATCAGCACCTAAGAACAGGATGCGTCAGATAATATGTAGACTACAATCAGGGAATAACAGCTCTCACCACATTTACATGTGGACAGAAACAAATTGCAGGCTTAGCTGTTATTCCCAGACTGAACTGCAACACCACACATTGTATTTAAATTTATTCTATACACTGACAAAAATAACAATAACCTGCATCACAGCATTGTGTTTGATTAGTTAGTACCAAGAAAAAAATATGTTGTAGGACTTTCTAAAAATACATGTGGTGTCTGATACTGTATCTCTACATTTGTTTGTGATACCATGAAGTTCCAGATGGTATTGATTTAGGGTTTACTTCATTTATTTTGAGTGTGAGTTTTTGCTCGACAAGGAGACAGATGGTGATGTATTTGAATTATGTTCTAGAAATATTTGTATGTGAAGCAGAACCACGCTTGAGGCAGAAATAATTAATAACCGTGGAATAAATAATGAACACACTAACAATTAGTAAAGCATTTCAGTCCGCTTCTACATTCACTGTGTAATTTAGGTTTTACATGTTGCTTCATTTTTTCTTTTTACATTTAAAATGAAGGCTCGTAACATTTTGTCTTTGGGGTTAATGTGACTGTTTTGAGAGAACAAAGACTGAAGCCGGAGAAGCTTGTTAACTTTCAAATAAAACATGACTTCAGGTTTCTCTCAGCTCAACGATCACTTCAGAATCTTCCTACATCTAAACGTTATCCACTGACAGCAGTGCTATGAATTCATTTCAGACACTGTTAAAACATTTCACGGACCTTTGAAAAGAGCTTTCCCTCAAAAGGCTGGTGAGTCACCTCTTTGATGTCAGAAAAAAAACACATTATTAAATCGAATGAGACGAGATTCTAAATGTGAGTGTAGTTTGGGAGAAAGTACAGTCTGTCATTACCATTAAATAAAATAGTGGAAACACAGAGGCCAGCACAGAAAATGGAGAACAGAAAGAGAAACACAGAGAGAAGACGGTGATGCACTTCTCTTACTAAAGTATTTTATTTTACATATTTTTAATTCTGTCATTTCCATGCAGAGCAGGAAGCATAATAACAAGTCCTGCTGATCTTACACAAATTGCTCCAAGTTGCTGCTGTTTCTGCAGGAGTTGCTTTTTATTTTCCTTTTTACAATCATACCAGCTGATCCTAAAATGCATTAAACATGCAGTATACACAGTTTCAGAGCGATCAGCGGCAGATATGTAAAAAGGTGATAACATGTTTGGTGTTATACTCTCCTGTAGCAGACATTTAGATCTATTTTTTTGATGAGACATACATGACAGCGTTCCTGTACACAAACGTGTCCATTAAGAATAGGTTTGCTGTTTTTCTCTGGCCTCCTCTGAGCCCTGACTTCAGCCCCATTCAACACATTTCTGTTTTCTGTCACACAGCAACACGAACACTGAAAATTGCAGTTGAGCTTCATGTAAGACTGGAACAGAGAGTCGTATTGATTTGATGTTTTTTCCTTATTTTTCTTGTACTTGTAATTGATGTCCGTGATGACGCAATTTGTTGTTTGACTCATTTACTTTGCCACCCAGGGCAGCGTTTACATGATCGGCTGCTATTGATTCCACCATCCCACATTCCCACTCAGAAACATCATAAGGAGTGAATTCTACTTTCTTTAAAACACAGCGGACAGCCGGGGAGAGGCTGAAACTTCACACCTACTGTTCTGTGATTCTGCACAAAGAGAAGAAGTTGATTGTGTTTCTTGCACTTTGCCTGGCAGCCTTCGTCTGTGCGAGCTGCAAAGTGAGACGTTTCCCCAAGTCAAAAAGTGAGCTCTGTTGCATGACTGGTGAGGAGGAGGAAGAGTAAGAAAGAGTGAAGGAGGCAGAGAAAGAGAAGGAGAGGACGAAGCAAAAGAGGATGGCCTACAAAAAAAAGAGTGGGAGGAGGAGAAAGTATGACTGAGGAGGATGAGTAGATGTGTGGAGCAAAAGAGACGAGCGAGAAGAAGACAGACGGATGGACTGTGAAAGAAGGGAGAGGAAGGAGAAGCGCGGAGAGAAGAGGAGAGGAGGGAGAGAAAAGGGTTGCAAATGAATGAACGTTTCAGAGATGAGGGAAACATGGCGACTGGTGGATGGACTGTCAAACTCACTCAACGCTGAATCATTGGCTTTTACTCTTATTACTGTGACATGAGCCAACTAGCCATGATAATATGATGACTCAAAGACATGTTGATTATGATTAGTCAGTGTTTGCGGAGGCGGCAGAGAAGCAGTGATTTCATCTGGACGGCCATCACACTGATTATGTCCTTAAGTCTGTGGCAGCAAAGAGGAAAGGCTGTTTAATCTTTCATTTATCGACTGGCTTCCCGTTTGCTCTCTGTCAGCAAGACCCTGTTAGTTTTTAGACACACAAAAAATGGAACTGTGCACACAACTCTGAAACACATTCTTCAATAACATGACTCCAAACTGTTGAAGTTAGTTTTGCAAATCTCTGGACACAAATCTGCAAAGCTTATCCAGAAACACTGGCCTTAAAAATGCAACACCCTGATTACCAGCCAGTGTCATGTTACACGTCACTCGTGTGTCGAAGGAGATGATGTATTTATAGTAATATGCTTTTCTACAAGCCACATAAAATAGTTCACATTTGTGTTGAATATATACAAAAAAACCTACACTTCGCCGAAATGAGAAAAAGAAAACTCGTTTCCACTTTTGATGGCAGTGTTTTAATTATTTATTTATGCTCTGGTGCAAGAAATAAGCTTATGATAACTGTGATCTGTGCCTGTGAGCCCTTTGTCCAATTGTCCTAGTGGCCACTTGCAATACTGCAAAGAATATCTACCTAGAAAAGCTGATAAGAGGATGGATGGATATAACGTTAACATAACTACATTCCAGGATTAATGTTTCAGAATCAGAAGTTCCAGGGTTATGCTATACTTTACTATCTGTTACCATCCTGGTCTGGATCTGACCAGACCTGACCAGAATCCATTACAATTAGATTATGGGGAAATGATTGTGGACTGGCTGGACTTGTGGACTGCTGCCGACTGTCCTACCTACTGTCTCCCCAGTCTGCTGTGTTTCAGTTCTTGTTGGACTGGTTTGTTCTAACTTTAACTTGTGTTTTAGTTGCAATGTTTTATGCATGATTTTATCTTGTTCTCTCCATCGGAGTGAGAGAGAATAAGTAGTCAGCTCATCCTAAGTGAGGTGGCTGCAGGAGCTAAGCCAGGACAGAGATATCCCAGATCTGTCCGTACTAATCTGATGTAGATTCCCTAATTTAGTTTGTCTTAGAAGTTTGGTTTCCAAGATGAGGGCTACTCTAAACTGGACAACTTTAAATTACTGTGCAAACAAGCCACGACAAACATCCTGTACCTGCACCAGCACCAGATAGCAAAGTTAGTGATGAAAAGATCCAGACAAGGTGAGAAAATACTGGACTTACATTCATCAAGTCGACACAAACATGACGCCAAACGAATGCTAATGGTGTTCGGTGCCTGCTGGATCTGTGAATACGCAAATACAAACAAAATGCCACAAAAACTTTAGAAAGTGAAGACAGTGTTGGTTCTCTGGCCTAAAAACAAAAACAGTTTAAAAGGGTGACGTTAGGACGCCGCTTTAACATATTTCATTTCACATCCGCAGGACGATCATTGAGCCAAATGCTTGACATGTAGCCATTACACAAGGCCCCCATGAAAGCTTTCATGATGTCTACTGCTGTATCTCTCAAGAGCCTCCATCATTTTTCAGACCACACGCATCCTCCATTAAATCCAGTTTGTGCAGACTTTTAATGTAATTAGTTTAACTTATTAAGACACATTGGATGGTCCTTAACCTGCCAAGTGAGCTTTTACTGTGGTTAAGACAGCGTCCATCTTTGCTCCACCTTTTCTTCATTGTTCTCTCAGCTTATTAGAACCTGTTTCTTAAACTAATAGACGGCTGTATAAAGCCTGTGTGAATCGAGCCCCAAAATAACCCAGGACTCATTAGAAACTGTCGTTTGCATTATTGTGTTAAACTGCAACCTAAACAGCCTGGTTTGACTCCGTCATCCTTCCCCACATGGTTTGCCCCATCCTCACACACTTTTTGTTCTCATTCTCTGTACAATCTCTTTCTATCTCATTCAAACGTTATCTGGTCTTGTGCATCTTTCACTCACTAAATTAGATCTCTTGTTCTCTACCGCTTTCACAAACTTCAGTCTGTCGCTTCAGTCTCTCATTTGTGTTTTTTAATTCACCGTGATCCGTCTCACTGCTGCTGTTATCTGAATCACCCCCCCACCCTGCTTTTTTTTAATTCATGAGTTTAATTCACTTGCCATCTTCCTACATTGGCTTTCACACAAACCACACCTCTGATTCTGCCTCTTTGTCATTGGCGATATCTGATTCCTTGTCATCATTATTGTCGTCCTCACTCGCTGTCTCGTTCTTTTGTTCACACATTCTGCTGCTTTCTCTTCTCGCTTCGATCTCCCCGTCTCATTCATAAACCTTAATGTTCGCTTACAGTCTTTTACTAGAAATCCATCCTTCTGATTCTGTGTTGTTAAGTCTTACTTTTCCCACTCTCTACAGACATATTCAGAAACTGCTGTAAAATTACCGCTTTCATTTCTTTTTCCTTTCTGCGTCTATTAATTTCAACCGTGACTCATTTCTACATCCTGTTCACTTCGTCACATACAGCATCCAGGGCAGTAGCTGCTGTTATACTGGCTACAGAGAACTCTGGTAAAGCTGGCTGGGGCTGGAAGAAATGATACTCCCCAGAAACTGCTTAAGAAGCAGTAGGGATCTTTAAAGTAGCTTTTAATCCAAAATAATTGAATGTAATTTCCCTCTCCCTTTCTGTGCTGCAAAATATAGCTGAAAGAGCTTCTCTCTGTTGGTAAGTCAATAAGTGACAAGACAGTGAGTGAACAAGGAGCCTGACTCGCACCGTTTAGTCATGTTAGCTCACAAACACTGATCAAGTGTGATAGATGCATGAACTGATTCATGTTGGCTGAAAGAAGCAGACACAGCAGAATATTAACCTCTGTGGAAGTTCACGGGTAAAGGAATCCCTCCAAGCTGGATGTTATTACAGTCATTTGTCTTTACCAAAGTAATTGCTTACTGAGGAAAAACCACTGAGGAAGAACTCGAAACAGAGGAAAAGGCCTCGTGGTTAATGAGGACACTGATCAAAAAAAGGTGTTTATTTTACTTCCAGATGTAACGAAGGGAAGTAACAGTTTCCAGTAACATCAGATCAGCCACGATGACCAAGTGTGTGAATACATATTACTTTGCTGTACACCTATACTTCTTCCACCATTTACCTCATTACTGTACATTAAAAAATAATTCAGACCATTATTTACAGTCTGGCCATAAACCTCATACTCAAGCTCTGCTGTGGCTGTAATACAATAATCTAAAACTTTGCTAAAAAACTTCATTTACACATGAATGGACTCTTAAATAGCACCAAACAAATCCTGTGTGATTACCTGCCTCTCGGTTTGCTGAAAGCTCACGAGCAGGGCGAGCTCCTAATGACCAGCGTCTCATGTTTTCCTTTGTGTAGCTCTCACTTGCTCATTAGTGGCAATATTGAAAATCTAAATTTCGTTCACTAAGAGATGTGAACACTGAGTGATGAGGGCTGATGAGATGCAGATTGGAGCAAAACTATCTAATGAATTATGGAGTTTTTCAATACATGATTCACAGCTAGATTTAGACTATATGACTCTTGAGCCCATTAGCGAGTTTATGGCTCTCAGCAAGTCTGTGATGATAGCAGGAGACAGAGGACAGAACATTGTAGTTTTTAGGCTGCAAAGCTTACAGCTAAAACAATGAAGGAAGTTTTATGGCCATGGATAAAACCATCTTACAATGGTACAAGAAGACGCTTTGCAGCAATTGTATAGTTTTTATTTTCAGATGATAAAAAGCTAAATTATTATTATAATAATTTTAACTTTATTAATCATTTAAGTCTCTAACACTTTATCCTGTAGTACTCTTCTGACTGCAAGCATATCAAACCAAGAACAAAGATCTACTCGACCTGTACAAACAGCAGTTCTGTAACTGAGTCTCTAAGCAGATGGATGAAGTAAGAGTGGATGATAAAGGGGGTTTATTGTAAGAAGTTCATTGAGCAAATCGTTACGCTGAATTTTGACAGAGTGGACCAGGTGACGACTGATGGCAGCAACATGTCTGGAAAGGTCCCATTGAGAAAAGAAGTGATGCGCATTTGTCCAGTTATAGCAAGATAGGTAAAGAGAAAAAAGATAAATTATTCATTTGGAAAATGACTTGGCATTGGCAGAAACCTCCACAAGGTGTCCAAATCATCTGTGGTCATGGAGTGGACTACAAAGCATCCACATTTTTCCAACTCTGAATGCGAAAGGCACGTCACAGCATCATTTTAAAAATGACAGTCTGCCCAAACACGGCAAGTTTTAAAATGAAATTTACCCCCAGCCCGGAGGAAATCCTGACACAACATAAAAATGAGACGTCCTGCTTTTCAAAATTTGTCTCGAAATCATTAGCAAGACATTTTGGCTTCAGGGGAGACAAAAAGCCAAAGCAGAATAAAATGAATGGTTCCAAACTAAATGCAGGCAAAAAAAATGCCTGAAAGGGGATTAAAGATAAATGCTATCATGCTCATACATTCCTGAAGGCTAAAAACTCTATTCACACAAACATACTGATTAGAAGAGGGAAGACGAGAGTCTACACATGCTGGGTGTCAGGCTCGGTGTCTGGCCTCCACTTTATGTATCCAAGGTTAAACTACAGGAGAGAGAATAACGGGGCAGCTTCCATCAAAATGATTGACAGCTGTCAAGATAAAATGACCCCGCCCCCAACCACGCCCCATAACAAACCACGTCACGTTTGTTATGACATGTGACTACACCCCACGTGGTTTTGTTATGACATGTGACTACACCCCACCAAAACACACA
>JAUYWH010000007.1:20001570-20028186 GCA_034779795.1 Ctenopoma multispine
ACACACACACACACACACACACACACAGACACACACACACACACACACACAGACACACACAGACACACACACACACACACACACACACAGCCAAAGAACCACAGAAACAAGGATAAAAACATATAAACACATTAATACTAATGCACATGCAGTCACACACACAAATCCTGCAGAGGAGACTGAGTGTGTTTTACACAGCCTGACTGTGTGTTTGTGTGTGTGGTTTTGGATCAATGAGGATAATTATTAAGAATTAATATTTTGTGGTCTTACAGAATGGACCCATCTCCTCTATATACATATACATATAACATCTTCATGACTGCAACAACAGGCGTGACTCTGAGGTTTCTGTGTGTGAGTCTATACCACAGAGATAAGCAGACAGTGAGAACAACAGATGCAACACAGCCTGACAGTGTCACTAAAACAACACAGGACGAACGCTGCGAAACTTGATCAGTCATGTTTGTTCAGTCATTATCATCTGTGGGATCACATATCACTAGACATCACTGTCATCACTGTACTTATATATAGAACAAATATCCAGAGCGTGATGAGTATGATCCGTCTGTGCTGTAGAGCTCGATTGTTGTCACCGTGTGTGAGACTCTTCGTCAAGTCTTCCTCTAATCATCAGAAATAGCTCACAGAGACTTTAAAAGAACGAACTGAAAACCAAAGCCTAACATCACTTCCACATTGTTTCCACCCTCCACAGATGTTTGTGTTTCACTTTCTTATTGAACCCTATCGATGCTGTGGGCATTACTCATTTATAATATTTGTCCACCAAGCCTCCGTTGCACACATGGTGTTTTTATATTGTGTTAGGAAGCAAACGTTCTGTCGGCTGCCCCTTGTGTTTCTTAAGTATTCAGATGGAAAGTTTGTAGGGACAATGAGCCACTGTGTTCTGTAAATAATAGATGGAGCCTCTTGTTTTTTCCCAAAGGACAGCCTGGAGGCAACTGTTGTTAATTCTTCATGCTCACAGCAGCCTATTTGTTCTACATCTCTGGTATTTCTGGAAAAGTGAATCCCAATCCCTCTCTGTGGCCAGAGAGTGGGAGCATGAGAAAATTGCCAGGAGTGGCTTAAACCTGGAGCAGTGCAGCGGAAAGTGTAGCTGTAGGTAGAAAAAAGAGCAGGTTCCTCCACACTCAGTTTCAGTTTTCAGTTTGAACCCTTACATAAACCTTAATGAATGCCTTAAAGCAACAGGTCCAGGACACAAAAGTCTTCTTGGAATGGAAGAAAATACAGTTCTTCTATACTTGTGTTCCATTCAACAGTTGCCGCTAGAGGGTAACATACACGTTTTGCTGAAGCAGAGTGGTTGTAGAAATTATGTTGGTGCAGGGGGTTTGATTCATGTTGGGTTGTTCTGTTGGACCATAAAGTCTGCAGGTCTCTAAGTGAGGGAGTCAAAAAGGTGAAGAGTGGCAGGGTGGCTGATACACAGAGACTAAATGTTAAATATATGACATTACAGGTACCGTAATGTCTACTCGTACTACTCGTGTCTAATTATATACTGTCTGTATGATTACATATGCAAATGATACATTAAATACACCGATTCCCCCAAATGTGCATCTGCAGGTGAGAGTGATTTGTGCAGTGAAATTAAAGGTAATCAGATGTTCTGGAAAGATTTTTGTTAAACTAAACATCAAGCTTAATGCTGGTTAGATGTATTCACTTTTGAATCTTCCTCATCGTCCTTTGTTTCAGGCCTTCCGACATGTTCCAGTGAGTTTACAGTATGACACACATGTGTGCAGGCTACGTCTGAAGGACAAGAAGAACAAGAAGAACAATTAAATATCTTTAAAAGCAAGAATAATCATCTTAAGCTTCTCAAAAAAGTAAAACCTGTCAGTGCTCTTTGTTAATTTTACATCCAAAGTCATTTTAAACTTCCAGAGATCAAATTCTTCAATACTAATTCAGTAAAATAACAAAATCAAGGACTGCAATGCAACATACTGAAAAGTTTGTTCAGTCTACGATCTTACACAAGCAGGCGCAGGAAGGTTGACGCTCCCTCCCTCTCTAGAGGAGAGAAACTATTATTTAAATTGTCTTCTGGGTAACCTAGTTCAAAAATTAATTACGCCATCACAATCACTCTGCGCGACACAGGAGCAGAGTTTAAATGACAGCTGAAATCTGCCTGATGCTACACGACCGTCAGAGGTCTAATGAAGATTTCTGTACCTGTCACACTCACAGTGACCTTGTCTGTTTCCTCTGTGCCTGTCACAGAGCAGAGACAGTGGTGAGGAGCAATCAAATTTACTGCCACGGACAGTGTTTTATATCATTACTGTGTGTCTGAGTTTATGTGACGTTTAATATCCATGCATGTAGTTAGGGGCAAAGTATGGCAGTCGGGAGTAGTTTATGAACTCCAGGGTTGGTGGCTTGCTTCCTGGTTCCAAGCCTCAAAGAGAGATGCCTGTTCACAAAAAAATCCTCAAAGGGATCAATAAAGTGTATATTATTATTTTTCTTATTATTTTTACTCTGCTCAGTAACTCAGTAACTCACGATTTAAACCGACTTAGAGATTAAAAAAAGCCTCCAGGGAACTGTCCATGGTGCTGAGCTGTGCAATAGTTTCCAAACCTGTGACAGGTTGTGTTTGGATGAATCCAACTATAAAACCACCAAATCAAAACTAACTAACCCAAGTTATTTTATCATGAAGATGAAGATCATTGATACCCAACACAGAAACATTCTTTAACGGTACCACGACTTCATATAATACCTGCAGAAATTCAAGTGGTATTTTAAGGTGTGTCAAACTGGGACAAGTCATTGAAATTAAGGTTGACAAACGCAAAGTGATCTCTTAATTAGAGTAATTTGGCTTCAGGATCCTTTGATGGTGACGGACATCTTTGTTTTCCTTGGCATCAAACTGATGACCTTCTGGTGGTGGGATGCTCTCTCACATTAATTATAATCATAATGCAGGCGTTAAGCTGCCTCCACTGAGACAGCCACTCTCAGGGGCTAATATAATTACCATAGTGAAATAAGCTGGCATTTTTGATACCTATAATTTTTTAGTTGCTCAGCGGATACAAAAGAGAGTGACACAATGCTGAGCGGCAGAGAAGGTGACTTATTTTTCCCTCCTCCTGTCTCATCTAGCAGCACAGCTGAAATTGCATTATTCGACTGAAAAACTTTTAATGAAAGGTTGTTGTTTTTTTCAGATGCCACCCTGAGCGCGTGAGGGAGCGTTCATAAAGACGTTCTCCTGCGGGGAAGTGTTTTGTTCCCCACAGCAGCTTTGCACCTTTGTGACTGGTATAATGTTTGGATTCCTCCAGGGTTTGGTATTGAGCTGCTGAGAGCTAATGGCTAACACCTCAAGCCTCTGAATGTAGGAGAGGTAATCTGTTCAGAGTGTGCTGAATAGAAAGCGTGCGTGTGTGTAGTTAAGTGTTTGAGTATGTGTGCGTTCATGTATTACTGTCTAAGTGAGGGCCAGACTGATTTTAGATGTTGAGAGTGAGTCAGCTGATAATGAGACTGAATTACTGTTTTGTTTCACTTCATTCATTTTGTTCATGTTAGCTGATTTATGTGGTGGGAGGGGGGGCAGTTTCTGCTTTGATTATTACTTTGATAGTCACACAGAGTGACTATACTCATCCACACTTGTCATTAACGCAGCTACGACAGGCAGCTATCTAATCGTGTTCAAAGTGGCTTTGGGACGAGTCTCTGAACATAAGTAGCCACTGACAAAACATCTGTGGAAGGACCTGAAGGTGGCAGAGAGAATCTGCTGAAAACAAAGGGATAAACTGCCTAACTCCAGACGTGCAGAGCTTGTAGAGCAGTCATCCACTAATCGTGGGTACCAGTAAGGGAGACTCAAAGCTGAATTCAGCTTTTGCAAATGGAAATTTCTATGTTTAATAGAAAAATAACTGAATGACACCAATCAAAAAAATGATGGGATTTAGGTCTATATGCTGCTGCTGCTGCTGTGTGTGCCAGAGCTTCTGTGACTGTGTCCCTGTCCATGCCTCTGTTTGTATGGACGTATACACACCAAACCTACACACATCAAAATCTAAGCTATTGCACCTCAGTATATGGGCCACATTTGCATCTGTATAATATTCCCTTTCAGCTGCCTCAGCACAGGGAGCTCTGTGGCTGAGTGTGATGTATTTGTGCTCTGCTTACCGCTCTCTGTTGGATTAATTCTTAAACAGCTTCCGGAAACATCCTCACAGCTCTCATTTATTCCCACCGGCCATTCTTTCATATTTTCCTTGCCCTGTCGCTCCAGCTCTTTCTTCCCTCGGCTTCCCTCTCTCTGCTGTCTTCCCCCCTGCTTTATTCTCGGTGTCCGTGTGTCACTGCCTTTGTCTGTCACTCTGTCAGTGACTGGAGCTCTCACTGCTGCCGACTTTGTTTTCACCACCAATTGTCGTTTAGCTGAAGTGCTTATCCAGAACGACTTAGTAGGCCGGTATAATCAGTCTGCAGTTGCAGGTACAGTACAACTCGTTTTCTTTGATCTGAGCCCGAGTGGAAAAGTTTAATTCGATGCATTTGATGGATTTCATTTGTGTCACTCAAAGAACCTTTCACTTTGAAGAAGAAATGTACTGTTTGAGATTTTAGCCCGTTCGTTTAGGGTTACGTCTGGCTGGTTTGGATGTGTTTTATTACATAAAGAATCACATCACAGTTCTGTAACACGCTTTAACAGAGCTTTAACATTTTTGGTTATTTTTCTGCTGTTTTGAATAAAATCACTGCATTAAATGACTGTTTCCAATTGTTATTAGGGTTTCAGCAGTTGTGGGAAACTGCGGCACTCATTTGCCTAATTCCACATTCCTCACCAGCTAATTTCTAACGTTATCTGCCTTTTAGTTGACACTGGACAGTTGGTGTCTCAGAGCTTGGACACTGTTTGATGAGAGCAGAACAATAAAGTTGTGGGCAGTAAAGCCATAATGAGCTGATAAAACCTCAGTGGGTTCATGAGCGAGCCCTTTCTCTTTATTACTTTGATCCAATGTTAACAACACTGATGAACATAAGATGTCAGTCCTGGTTGAATTCGAGAATCTAAGATATGACACCTGGCTGAACTTATGATCCAAGTCTATTTTCTGAACTACATGAATGAAATGAACAGCAGCAGCTTTTGTCTTCGTCGTCTTGTCTAGTGCATGTGTGCACCTTCTTTTGTAAATCCCTTGTGCGTGGGTATGTTATGTGAGACCTGAGCCAGAATAGCAGACTTTTCCACCTAACAATGGAAACTATTACATAAAGAGCCAATTACAGCATCCAAATGCACTGGACAGCTTTCACTTTAAAAATTCAAGCCATAAATCTTATCAGAGATCAGTAAGGTTTCCTTGTCTACTTTTCATGACACTTAAAAACTTGAAATTTAATTTGGCAAAAATAATATATTATAACATCAATCTCTGAGGCCTACACCTACCTGACTGTCCCTAAAATGTCACTTTGTGTATTTTTTTACTAGCAGACGATAAGAGTCAAAGTCGCAGAGCAAAGCTTCGCTTTCTTCCACATTTCTCTTCCTTACATTTCATTTTCTCCCCTGCATACAGCGATTTATTCCCATTATGGAGTCATCTCATTATCGCTGCTGTGTCCCAGCGTGTGAACAGGATTAACAACTGTAGTTACAGTACAGGATGTGAATACTGAACAGATCACTTTGACTTCTCCATCGTATCTTACATTTACACGCTGTGGAAATGTCATTTTTATAGTAGTCTGCTGGAATATCGCACTGTCCCTGAGAAGCATTTTACCAAATTCAATTATTTTCACTTCAGAAATGCCAGTGATGACGAGCAGGGTCCCACAAGGGTCGAGAGGTTTAAAAGATGCTGTTTGTTGCTTCAGAAATCATTTTCCACAGGGATACGTTTCAAGTAGGTGAACTAATGATCAGCAGAAACGGAGGCTCGACAATTACGTGAGGTTGAAAAGCAGCTACAAGAAGGTATAAATCCTGGAAGGGAATTTAGTCTGTAGGCTCAGGGTAATGTTTCAAAGGGAGAAAGTAATGAGACACTGCGGCAGAGAGCTGTAAGTACACAAACTGTCCTAACACTCAATTCCAGGAGGAGTTAACAAGAAATAAAAAAGCAGTAGGGATCAGAGCTTTTAGTTTATCTGAGAAGCTGCAGGTGATCTGAGAAAAAGCTTCAAGACAATTATGTTGAGGTGAGACTGAAAAACAATCAAAAGGAGGAGTAAGGAGGTAATCAACCCGTTTCTTAAAGGAAACTGAGAACTTGTGAATATCAGAAAACCAGTGGCAGACTGCTACTTGAAGGGAGACGTACAATATGTGCTCAAGCTGTGAATGTGCTCAGCGAGGAAGCTTTGAAGCAAGACAGAAAAGGAAAACATCTGGAGGGTAAATGGAGGACGATCAGAGTAGGAGACTGGATAGTTAGCTTTTGTTGTTTATTTCAAATGCTTGAACTGCTGCTCAAACATGATCCAGTCTTCAGCAGTTAAACAACTCTTTTTCCTCCAAAAAAAGTTTTCTTCATTTCTGGATTTCCAACCTCTTGTTAATCAACTGAGGTAGCGACAGCACTTTTTTTTGTAGGATAAAGACACATAGTTCTTCTGAGAATAATTGTCATTCAAGAAAAAGCAATGAAAGGAGCTAGCTTAATAAAAGTAGAAGCTAAAAAGAAAGCCAGAGATGTGATGGTCTGAGGCAAGTGTGGACTATCTGCAAATGCAACAAAATGAAATTAGTCTGTGTCTGGAACATTACTCAGCAAAACAATTGTTGGCACAGCTGAATGGATCAAAGGTTTTCGCTCAAGAGGTGCCAGGTCAGGGTTTTTGGCAGATGCTACCAGTCCCAGAAAGCTGAGTGTGCTGCGCTTCTTCTCTGACCTCGTCTGGCAGGTACTGCTTTAATACTCTCCTCTTTAGAAAATCGTCAAGACCTGAAATTTTTCAAAAGCAGATGTCATCGTTCTCGACGGGCCGGAAGGTGTAAAATGTCATGTTGACAAAAAAACATGATCACAGAGTGAAAAGGATTCAACGAGATTAAAGGGGAATTCAAATCAAACAAAGTTTTAGTGATTTAACATCTCTCTGGACGTGGATGGACAAGGACATTATATATAACATAATACCATGGGATGGGGAGGGGGCAGGATCCAAATGCAGCTGTGGAAGATGTTTTTCTAGGTGGATCAGGTAGAAAGTCCCATGTAACAGTAAAATGCTTAATATGTGAGTGAATACACTGGTAGAAGAACACAGCAGGGACTTGGAGAAACCCACAGGAAGAGTGCAGCAGAAAAAATCAACTGAAACTGTAGATGTACTGATTGGAGGAATTGATCCAAGACTGATAATTTAAGGAAAAGCTAACACGACGGAGGTGCAGCTTGATACAAAGCTCCACTTCACTTAAAGGGCAACAGTAAATTTGCCAAAGTAAAAGTGAAGTTTAATGTTAGAGGGACTGAGATTTTGCCAGAAAATGTGCCAGTGTGAACAAAATGAAATCCAGGCAACTGGATTTCTGTTAGTGCTCTCCACAGAAAAAATGTGCCACTTTATTGAAGTTGTCAGATACTTAAACAAAGTTTCTACCGCACAGGATCCAAGCCCTGTAGGAGTTTACTGTAAGAAGGAAATAAGAGCAAATCTATTTAGTCTGATGGCATGCGTCGTAGCCTACGATCTTAGGTTGTGTTGTTCTGTTCCATCAAGTCGACAAAACTGCTGCTGAACCAAGAGATAAGAGATTAACCCAAAAACATGAATTTTATTTAGCAGATAGCTTCTCATATATAAAATATAATATATGTATATATAATATATAAAACAACAGTAAATCAATGAAAATAGACTTCAAGTCTGTTTTAATGATGTTAATATGCACGTGAGTTCATTCTAACTGAGATGGGAACTGCCTTAAAACAGAAAAAGGAAATGAAATAAAGACTAAATTAAGTGAATGTGGATGCTGCTGGACATGTGTGTGTGTGTTACCGATAGACAGAAGTACCACAATGCTATGAGACTTATCATTTTCTGGACTATTTCCCACGGTTATGTATATAGATTATTATTTATTTTATCTACATGCACCAGCTGTATACTGTCATCCTGCTCCTGTCTGCAGCTGAGGAGGATTATTTAGAACCTTCTGCAGCACTGTGTCACGGCTGCTGTCCAGGGTGCTGATCCCGGGCCCCTCAGGAGCTGTCCGCGGCATTCACCACCACACGAGTCTGTCATTTCAAAAATGGACATGGGTATTTTAGAAAGCTTAGCGGCTCTTTGTAGCAACATTTCTTTGCAGCGTTTCCCTTTTGTTATCCACGTGTGCGGTTATCGGATCCTATGCTCCAGGAATATTTTACTCTTTTGACATCAGTGTGCAATAAATAGGTCCAGTTCTAGGCTGCTAATAATATTTGGCACAGTGGCCTTGAAGGGGCTGCTGTGATGTACCGTTCAGCTTAGTCAATAACCACCACTTGGGTCTGGTAACCAACGGCAACAGACCAGCAGGCACTATTTAGACAGCAGCACCGACTAAATACATGTGCTTTGTGTGATAATAGCATGTACGTGTGGTAGCAATTTTGGGGGCGGAAAGCGAGTTTAAAGAGCTGATTCCCTCGCTTTTATCTGCAGAGTCACACTTATACTTGAGAATAGAGATAAGGTGCTAAGGAAAAGGGGGAGAAGTAGAAACATATATTTGTAAGCAACATCTTCTACTTCTACTATGAGACAGATCTAGCCTCTCCAGACTTTACAGTGGGGGGGAGGCATAAAAAAGAGCTGCCAGACTTGATCCAGTGGCTTTGGTCCTCACATTGTGATTGCACCGTAGTCTATAAGTTTAGAAGTCGCTGTTAGAGGACCCGTAGTCATTGCTCCATGGGAAGCACATCTATGAAGTAAACCACTGCAGTACTGCAGCACACATGTCAGGCAAAGGTGAATGAGAAGGAAGAGGAGACTGAAATAGAAAAATCAAAGAGGGAGAATTAATTAGCTTTAGAATATGTGTGTGAAAGACTTTGTGCAGAACTGTGAGCCTCCTTACGGACAGATTAGCACGGGCTTGATTTAAGCTACATCATCATTTCAAGTCCTTGTAGAGATGATTAACGAGATGATGTCATCCAGGTGAAGTCGTCTGGAAGTTGAGTCAACTTCCAGATATTTTAGAGATGTTTAACTACAGTATGTTTATGTCTCCATTATTTTTTTATGGTTTTTACTCCTTTCATCACTTCCAGCAAAGCAGGTCACTCACTCATTCACAGAGGTAAACATTTCTACATCTACCGCAAGAGGAAATCAATAATGGTCATTACAGCTGTAAATATTTGGTCCCGTCACTTTATTTTCTACTGTCACCTTAAACATGTAAATTAAGTCACGTTTGGAGGGATGTGGAGAAGAAGATGCTGTGCAACAAGGTCATGGTAGTCAGCCCATGTGCTTTACCACTGTGACCTTGTAACACACCATAACATCTGGTAGCATCTGGTGTACACTCAGTTCTTATCCATGCAGGAGAAAACCATCTGCTGACAGAATAAATATTTTACTTCTGTCAAATAAAGGTGAGAATCAGGGAAATGGGATTTACATGCTTGGTATTTCATGTATTTCTTTGTTCTGTTTTCACCATAACTAACTAATTATCTTATTGTTACATGATTTTATAGTTATAACTTCACATTCAAGTATTTTGTGCATTTTGTATTTGCTCGTGGTGATGCTCAGTTTTTATCCGTTTTTAATCTGAACCTGCATAAACAGGATTAAAGTTATTTGTTCTCTTCTTCTTCTTTACGTTCCCGTCCCTCTGTCGTCAAGACGCGGTTAATGAACTGTGAGATGAGATGAGATCAGCAGAGGAAATTTTTGCTCCCTGAAATTTTTGCAGGATGTGAGACTTATGGGAAAATGGCAAGGAAAACACCAATTAATGCATCAATAATTATATATTACAAGAATGAGCAGGCTCTTCCCAGGAGCCTGTTCCAAGAAAGACTAATTGAAAAATAAGGTGATTACAGCCAGGAAAGGCACCGGACAGTGGGCAGTAAGCATTCATTTCACACTGACAGCTATAACAAAGTTATTGTTCTCACTGTAAAATAATTTAAACTGATTAAAAAAAAGGAAATAAATCTAATTTGATGCCCTAAGCTTGTATTCTCAAGCAGCTCATCTTAAGATAATGAGTATTACCTCCATTCTGACTAATATAAATGTGAGAAATGTCATTAAACTTTAGAAAAACAAGTGGATTTACATATAAATTGGGGTTTTGTTCTGTTAAAGCGGAGCTTATCTTCAGTCTTGTCAAATATCCTGTTAATGTTAAATAAGGATTTCACACACCAGATATTGTTCCTCACTTCAGTCTTCATCACAAAGTCCCTGTCAGTGATTTTTGGCACAGAGCAGCTTCTTCACAGTTTGCTGCTGCAGTGAACTCCGCTGCATGTCACAGCGCCTGCAGCACACATCGAGGAGAAAGTCAGAGCATAAATAAGGGTTTCTGCAGAGATGCTGTTCAAAGACTTTCCGTCTACACCGCAAACATGTCTTTTGAAATGAGTTTCTGCCTCAGTCAGGTTATACTTTAAATATGGAGGTTGATTATAAAGAACAGATATACAGTGTGTTATCTCTACAATGCTGATCGACTTACTTGGGCAGTTCATCCCATTCCTCTAGCAGATCGTCTCAATCTACAGTCAGCTTTTGTGGCATTTTAAATCTGGGCTTTAGGTCACAGTTGTGCTGCAAAGTGTCCGAGTCCAGGGTGTGTGTGTGAACTCTAGGTCAGGTTCTATTCAAACACCTCTCTGTATTTGCATTCATCATTCCCTAGAGTCTGAGGCGTCTCCCTGCAAAGAGCAGTGGGTGGTATTCAACAGATGCAGCACTTGGAGTTCTGCTCAACGAGTTCAATTTTTTCTCATCATATGAGAGAATCTTTTTTCTTCATGCTCTCAGAGTCATTTAAATGTCATCTTGCAAACTACCATCGGCCTGTGATCTGGCTTTTACTCAAAGTGGCTTCCGTCTAGCCACTCTAATCTAAAGCCCTGATTGATGGGGCGCTGCTGAGATGTCCGCCGTTCTGCCAGGTTATTCCATGTCTGCAGAGGAGCCTGTTGATGTGGATGTTGGGTTTTTGGTCATCTACCTGGCCACTCCATTTGATGGCCAGCACTTGGAAAAGTCCTTGTGGTTCTACTGCTCCTGAAAACACTCAAAGCTTTAGAAAAGGTTTCAGACCTTTGACCCTAATCTTACAGAGTCCTTTGCTTCATTTCTGTCCTGATATGCAGCAGGAATTCTGGGATCATGCAGTACACAACTGTATCCGTTGTGTAAATGATGTAGAATAGATTCAATGCAGTAGTTGGGATCTGAAAGCATTTTTATGTTTTTTCCTCAGATTTTGTGTCAAAACTCTGAGTTGATGCTGCTCTCGGTGTCTTTTGGTTCACAAGGGAAACCGAGCTTCCAGTCCGCTCGAGTTGCTTGCAAACTGTCGAAGTTGCTCTGCAAGTGGGAAGACCAAAGAAAACTAAACAAGGAGTCAAACGGAGAAAAACAAGACGACCAGCTGAGGGTTTCTGCTTTGGATGGAACAAACAGCTACCATCTCTGGGCATCTGATCAGGATGCTCTTTACACTACCAAAATAAAAATAAGCACTGTCAGAAGCAGCAGCATGAGCTGTAAAATCAACCTGTGATGGCATGCAGGGGGTGGACACAATAACAGAAACACATGTTCCAAATAACGAACAGCACAATAACAGCAATAAAAACATAGAATGAAGTCACTGATTTTTAGAAATAGTGGTGAGTGATCAAACTTTCTCATTAGACTTCTGGACCCCACTGTTGATCCCTATGCAGCAGTAGATACTCTCAGGTGTAGCTGAGTTACAATGACTTAGTGTGGTATATATATACACACATATATACATGTGTGGTGACAATAGCAACATCTTTTCGAAGAAGAGCCAGCTTGAAAAACACAGGTACTTTTGTGACTTTGTGACGTCCCCCATAAATACTGAAATGTTATTTTTTGCTATGAGTTACGTCACTTTTATTATCTCCATCTTGCACCTGCCTGAAAGATGCTTCACATGAACGTGATGCTTTGAATATGAGCACTTTTATGTCTGAGTTGCAGCACAACACTATGGCAGCTGAAGCACAGTGTTTTATTCAGTGTAGTGCAGTGTTTGGTTGGAATGATACTCTGCAGGCTCTTCTCTCTTGGAGGCCGCTCATCTTCTGACCTAGCCAAGAAAACACGGCCGGGATCACAATGGTGGTGCCAGATCCCGTCTCTGTGGGGAAACAAGCACTGAAGTCTGTTCAATTCTTGTGGTAAGTGCCAGAGATGCACTTATCCACTCGAGAACACAGTGACTCATCTGTCACACGACACACACACACATAAACAAACACTTTAAACTGGCACGTGTGAACGTCGAGCTGAACCTTGACTCACGTTGTTCTGTGACAGACTGGTCGATTCTACTCCCTTTGGAGTCTTGTTTTCACTCAAGCTTGTTATTAATCATTAAAATTCAAATTGCATTTGAAATAAAAAAAAGTTAACAGTGGTTGCTGACAATTTTGGCAGCCACTCCAAAAATGTTAATTTTAATTGCATTCAGCTCCCAGCTCTTCTTTTCAGACCCCTGACATCAAGCGGACTCTGAGTTTTAGCTGAACACCGTTTCACAGAAGCAGCAGAGCGACTCTGGAGACAGAAACAAATGATCAGAGTTAGATTCTTTTTTTCATTTATCCATAAGAAACAAATCTTCTAACCTTTGTCTTATTTATTTTACAAAGACTTGATCTACTTATTTAATTTAAATTAATTTAACTAATGAATTGTTCTAATTGCAAGAATACTTCAGTGATCACTGTTTTTCTGCAGCAGAAACACGCTGCTGTGTTTTTACATTCAGTAAAAAAATCATAGGTATGTTTCTGAGTGCATGTTTGTCTCAGTGTGTGTGTGTGTGTGTGTGTGTGTGTGTATTACCACTCTGTGTGGGCTCATATAATCTCATAGCAGGATCACAGCAATGCGACACACATGCTGCAGTGAACCAACAGCTCAGCCGTGTGCTTCCCACACACAGAGTATTTCATCTTTGCTGCACAGTACATGCAGTAGTAACAATTCATCAGTCAGTCAAATTGCATTAGATCGGTTGTAGGGACGACCAGACCAGCCTGAGCAGGGGCCTAGCATGACACCAGACCCCAAAGACGTGACTCGTGGTTGAAAAGTTGTCACGTTTCTTTTTCACACAATAATAAAGAGAATAGTCTGGAAGTGATGAGAGTAAAATAATAATCAGAATAAAACAATAACTTACTGTACATTCTGTTGTGAATCACTGCGAGAATGTCACATGAAGTCAGAGGTTTTCCACCTATAATCTTTATTTTCCTGTAGTCCTGTATTTTCCATCAGATTTTCTGGACTTTTTTCTCACAGTTTCCTTTTTAGTTGTTAATTACATGCATATTTACGCCCACACAAATCCACACTAATCATAAAGCAAATAGACAAAGTGTGAGTTGCCATTAGTGTCATGTCGCTCAGATTGACTGAACTGCGTGTGAACCTGCAGAGCTGTTTTTCAAATCCCTGAGTTTTCAAGTGGATGATCATCATAAATAATACAGCTTTTACCTGCTTTACATAGGTTATATTTGTCTGTCTACTCATATTTAAGTTTATTTTCTATTTCTAGCAACTTCTTCTTTTTCTCCTTATAATAAACCCAAATTCATTTTTATTTTAAAGAAATGAGTTGGAAAATACAGCCAGTAAGATAAACCAGTTGTACATTTGCTTATAATTTATGAAATTCATACATTTCTCAAGTAATCGTAAGAGACCCCTGATAGACTCCGTCTGTTAATGTAACTACTGTTTGAGTACAACACGGGCTCCAGTTCTCTCAGATACTTGACAAATTGGCTTTTTCCTTGCGAGCCACAGCTCTCCGAGTTTCAATCCCCCCTGGCACTGACCTCTGGCTCGGTTTACCTCACTACCTGCTGAGCTGTTGTTGGATTTGCCAGACCTCACTGCTTCGCTGTGAACTCATTAGTACTGTTCCCATCAAATCGTATCTGTTGTCTGAGCCTGCTACTCAAATCCTGTTAATACATGTTAAGCTGTAAAAAAAGTGTTAAAAACAGTTCAAATCTCAGTTAAAAGCAGTTGTTTTATCTGACTAACACCACATTAATTTCACACTGCTACAAAACAGGTAAAAGCAGCATCTTGTTAAATTGGAAAAAGACAACGAAGAAAATGAGAAAGACTCAGAGAAGCGAGACCAGATGGAGAAAGGAAACACCCTAAAGAAGCAACAGAAGGTTCTCCTGTCTACTCATCTTCCATCCAGATTGAATTAACACAATTTCTTATCATTAGCTCATCCTCTTCTTCCATCACATCACTGATCATCTCATTAGGCCTTCTGCATCCTTTTCTCATAGCATCAATCTCATTATCTAGTTCATCCCCGCCTCCTCATTCTCCTCGTCCTCGTCTTCTCTTTCTCATTCTCAGCTGAAGCAGACATTTACTCTCCTGCCATCCCAAAATAATCCCGGGAACAGGAGAGGGAAGATCGGAGGGAATGAGAGGCTGTGAGAAGTGGCCCTGGGAAAAGACACGCAGGATAATGAACAGGAATGAGTGTAAGAGGAAAAGAGAGCAGCTGGATAATTAACACCCCTCTACACCCAAGTCATTATATTTCTCCATTTCTGCCACTTTAACTCAATGACTGTATTTTCACAGGGACACTTCCTCTCATCAGCATTTCTCTGCCTCTTTCTCTCAGCTGGGTTGTTTCCAACCATATAGTCCCACAGCAACGTTAACCCCGTAGAACTCAGGCGCAATCAGAAAGTTCGGCTTCGCTGGAGAAGAGAAATCTATTCCCACAAACTGAGACACAAGAGATTTATGAATATTCAGAGGTTAATTTAGTCAAAAAACTACAATCCCTTCTCATGGTTGTGCAATATGCCTCTGCCAGTCAGTCAAGTTACAGTTTGTGTCCATTCATTTTTCAGATTCATATTCAAATCAGTTCATTCATGACTCGTTCATGAGCACACAGAGACTTCATTTTGGTAATTAAATGTATTTCTTGGTGTCATTTTCAAGACTCAAAACACTTTATTAATCTCAGAGGAAAATTCTTTTGCCTTTTCACAGCTGCTCTCAGTTCAAAAGGAAAGAAAAGAGGCAAAACGAGGAAGAGATCATCAGGAGGAGAAATACTAGATACTCACAATCAGTTACTAAAGGGGTGAATCACTGAGTGGCAGCCACTTGTTTTCAGTTTTGTACTTTTAATTCATTTATCTTTCTTTGTAAAGATCTCTTCTCTTATAGGCACTGCACTAATTCAGTATTCCAGCTGATGAGAAAACAAACTTTTCTCCCGCAGTCGTTAGTGTCCGTAATCCTGATGTTTGTTACATTTAGCCTGAGAGAAAATAGGAAAGCAGACACAGCACAGGTTGGAGAAAAGTGTGGCAGCATAAAGAGAGGGTGAGTTTGGTACAAAATCAAGACCTAAGCCAACAAGATTCTGTGGCAAAATCAAGTTGCTTCAGTGTAATCACTGCAATCAGTGGATTCACCTGTGACTTTTTTTTTTTTTTAACTTTGATTTTTAAATCTGGGAACATTTGAGGGAACAGAAATGTACAGAGAGTCCACATTAGATGAAGCTTTATGTTAGCTGCAATCCACATTGTAAGTGAGTGAAATGGTTCACAAAAGAGACAAAAGAGGGTTTGACGGCTGGGAGACAACTACTGCACCTTAAATACAGTCATCTGCCTGTAGTAGAATGTCTTCATAATCAAATGCACCTTGGCGGTTAAAGTTAAACCAGGATTTGACGAGTTTGATGCTCGGCGTTTACCTCAGGGTCATTTTTTTCCAACAGTAATGTCTCAATCCAACACACTGTTTTTGTGAAAGTTGAACAATCTCTGAAGTCACGTCGTGTTGTTTTTCAGCTTTCCAAAGGTTATAGACTCGGCTGTCTGCAGTGTCTTCAGTCCAGCCCTGTGGCCCACACTCATTAAAATCCATTACCCTTCTCCTGCTCACCAGAAACTGCCCCGTGGCTCAGTTTATGTCCCCAACTACCAAAGCAATATAAAACATTTCAATATCTCTGTGGCATTCTGTCGTTTGATCACCCTGCAGCTGTTTAAGTGGAGACATTTCAGACAAAATCCTGAAATAACTCTTAGGTCATGAACATTTGGAGTTTTTCAGATGGGCTGACCTTTTTTTTTTGTTTAAGGTAATTTTGATATGTGTGTAATATATATTTGATTTGGGTTTCTACAGTAGTTCCAGGTGTTTGCACATCAGCGCAACAAAAGCCACCGCGAAATAGCTGCACTGGGTTGGATGGAAATGCAGCCTGTGAATTATGTGGAGCCTGAAGCTCAAGCTACGAGCTGTGGAAGACAGTTTGCGCTCACACGGTCAAAGTTGCATGGTTATTTATAGTCAGAGTAACAAATCAGGGGTTTGGTGTTGCTGTCTCTGAGTAGCTGTGACTTTATTCACACATTTGCCCTCAGACTGAAGAAGTGGGGCTTAAGACATCAGCTTTAATGTGTTTCAACAGTTTGTAGCTTCCCCGTACAGCTAATGAGTTCACACTAAATCTTCCTTCTTTCGTTCATTCTGCTGCTGCCCAGATCGTTCATGACAGTCAAGGAGATTAAAATCACAGCTAGAAGGAGAAGACGAGGAAACAAGCCCCTGACAGACGTCACCCACATTACTGCAAATCACAGCATGTGTGAGTATTAATCCTGTGTAAATAGCCTTCTATCAGATCCTCTGCTGAAAGAGTCCTTAAGTCTTTAATAATCACTTTATCCATCAGTCACTTTGAAATATTTCAGGAGAATGATTGTTCATAATACACGAACAAACAGCAGTTTACCTAAAGTTGATCTCTTTACCTTTGGGCACTAACTTTCCATCAAACTTAGTTAAAATCTGTCAGAATGTTTTAAAGTTATCCTGATATATCAAACCAGAAGCCAAACAAAAACTCCTTCACCTGCCTGGTCCCTAAGTGCACTACTCATTAAAAACATCCTACAAATTATATCCTTCTACAACTCATTTGCATTGACTAATGTATCTGAGGTTCTGTGTAATGGACATATGTTGAAAGTTTTCAACGTCAATGTGTCTTTCATGTGTTTTTTCCTACAATACGCACTAATGGCTACTGAAGCATGATTTACATTTTCATGATTTTTTTTTAATCCAAAAAACTATTAAAGATCTGGGAAAATGGACGGTGTTAGTTTAGAGGAGAGGTGAATGCAGAGCACAGAGTTGGACCATGGTTCAATCTCTGATGTCACATTTAGACCCCCCCCCTCAATGACCTTTCTACACCCAGGACCTTAAATTAGAAGGAAGTAGGCAAGTGTGCAAGTGTGGTGACTTCATGTGGTAATAGATATCAGATGGGTCCATGGACTCTGGATCAAATCTGCCTTTCAGTCTGCACGCGGTTCTGAGTATTACGGTTTTCCCACACATTCCAAAGACATGCAGTTAGGTTCATCTGTCTGGGGTGGACACTACCTTGTTTCCTGCAGCTGACAGCTTGGTTCGGTTCCAGCAGCAGTGTGACCCTTAACAGGATGAATGGTTCTCTTTAGGCACTTAGAGCACTCGGCTGAGCTTGTGGGAGGATTGTGATCCAGTTTAATCCAGAAAAAATAACAGTGGCTCCAGACACAACATGTTCATTTACATTTAACCAAAAGCTCAGTCTCTTGTTGCCTAAACCCGACCACAGAGGACTCTGAATGCGAACCGAGGTCTTTGTATGCCTGCCACGAACAGCAACCTCCCCTTGGCAACTCTGCCGCTGATGATAAATGCAGCGCTTCATTCATCCAGAAAAAATAATACAGCCATATAGAAACATAGGCTTGGTATGCAGACAGCATGGAAATAATTAACAGCAGAATACATTTTTGTATTGTACCATTGTTGGTTATAGTCCAACAAGGTAATGATTTTTATGTCCTAACTCTGCTGTCTATATACTTTTTCCTTCATTTGATTTTTATTTTTTATTTAAAGCCTGTGTTGTTGCATCACGTGACGTGTTTAAAGCAAAAAAAAAATCTACTCCACACATACATTTTACTGAGCGTCTTGTATTCTGACCAGCAGAGGAGTGCTGGTGTCTAACATGTGGGCTCTAATGGTTTGGCATGACAGCAGTGTTAATTACCATCAATCTGTTCTCCCTAGCTCTTCTCTTTTCTCTTACATGGAAATCCCAGCGACGGTTGTATGAATGTTCAGAGTAAATGCAAGATGAGAGAAATGTCAAAACATGGGTCATTTTTAAAATGATCATTAACATCTGCAGGCAGCTGCTTCACATTTGAATGGACCTATGAGGGCTTGGATTTGTTTGCACGGTTTCACAGATTAAATCCAGGAGAAGTGAGAGACGTGTTACGCCCCGTGTTCAGCCTCCAGCACACACGCGGACATTTTCTCGGGCTACTGTTTGAGAATTACTGACCAATGTTGTGATTGTTATGCATGTGAAAACAAATCCATCAGATTTATTTAAGTGTTCGTCTGATAGGTAAAAAAATCTCTTTTGCAATTTGCACTTGGTTGAAACAAGTAATGGAAGGTCATTGGAGCATTTAGAAAGTTATTTCTGCACTGTGAGTGCTTACAACTCCTCTCATCTGACTCCTCGCCTCATCATCATCATCACATCTGGGGATTTGGTTAGTTTTTTTGCCTTTTTAGTGGTTTTCTATTGTCTCTCTGCAAACACTGTTTCGTTGAGCTTTGCGACTTTCAGAAAAGAGATGTTAACAGAACGGTGTTCGCTGTGCGTCTTCGAACAACAAACAGCTAGATCAGAAGCTTCAAGGACATCAGACACTCTGAAAGGGAAAAGACAGGAACACACAGATAAATTTAACACAGTTGAAAGCAAACTTAACTTGTCATGTTTCCTTTCTTTGATGCTCTGATGAAGCACACACCAGTGTTGAAATGTTGGTCTAGTTGGTTTTTACCACTAAAAACAGCAAATGTATGCGTGTGCTCCAGTCTTTTCCCTTTCAGAAAGAAATATTGTTACCTAGAAAAACTCAGAAATTGTAGTCCAGGGTAGTCCGTGACCTATCGAGCACCTAGGCCTGTCCCCAGTCGGCCTACTCAGTAATTCATACATGGATTTAAATCTGTGTAATTATACATCATTTACTCAGTGTCCAGAGTTCATTCAGTTCTTGGTGACTCCTCTGAGATTTGCCCAAATGTAAGAGTGCAGCTCCGTCATTGTGTTTTAAGGTTTACTGCCGGACTACAGGTCTGTGTTCAGAACAAGGAAAAGCCACCAGACTGCTGCTCAACACTGAGAGCTTAACAATTACTTTGGCCAAATATTTAAGAAGCAGAGCAGGTCTCAGTTGGCCAGCTGACCTCTCATTAATGCTCTGTCTAATTAAAACAGTAGGAGTACCAACACCGATCCATACTGTGCCCCCTGGCACCTAAACGAGGGGTTGGAATTAATTAAACTATTAATAAAATCACATTTCTACAGGCAAGCAGGTTCCAAACTCCAGCTTACTTTAGATAATATTAATCAGGGGGAACCTGAATTCCTGCCTTCTGTTTAATCCTTCGCTTTGTATCTGTTTATTGACCTCGTCTTTTTTCCATGTTTTGCCATATTTGTCTTCATTTATTCGCTGTAAAAGAAGCTCATTAGCTTTCATTCTCGATGTCCTTCAAGGTAAAGGGATGCTGTCCAGCTTAGTAAATAGGGCAAATTTGTCAGTGTGCGCGGCCTCAGTGCTCCTCTACTTTACCACCAGGTTGTACTGCTCTTTAAAAAAATCCATATTTATGAGGCTAGGTGCAGTACGACACTGTGCCCGTTTGTATGCACACACACACAACTGTGTGCACAGCTGGATTAATGAGCATCCGTTGTTTGTACACACAGATGCATTAGCACCACTGCAACAAACATTTAGAGCGTAATTTAGGATTCATAGTAGATTAATAGACGGAGACCCTGTGAGAATTGACGATGAAGGAAAGAAGTGTATGGGCTTGATCCTTAAGTTGCACTTGAAGGTTTGGCATTTGACTCGGTAAAATAACTCTTAGCTTTTGACCTGTTAACAATGCAGGCAGAATATGCAGTGTGTCATTTTAATCATCAGCGAGTAATGACATGGAGTTTAAGACAAGGCATCGAATGCCACAGTGAGAAGACATCACTGTCATAAATATTGTTTTCCTGGTTCACATTAACTCACCTGAACAAAGCAGGCAGCAATCTGTCCATGCTGTCATGTTAATTAGTACCTGGGTAATTGGAGGTAATTATGTTACATCTGTGAACTCGCAGTTTTACATTCATCAGTAGAGCTCGTCTCACAATGCAGTTGAGAATATTATTAATGAGAATGATTTTTGGTCACGGAAGTTCATCTGGGGAGTAAAACAAAGTGAGGAGCAAAATGGGAAAAATGCAAATGTGCTTCTGTCCAGAGTTTTCAAAAAGAATGCAGATTTTTCTCTAAAGGTCGTGTTTTCAGTTTACCTTCATTTACCTCTGTGTTCAGATTTTCCCTGTTGTTTCATATTTAGTAAGATGCCTCCTTGTTTTCTGCTCTGCTCCTGTTTTATTTTGCCTTTGATGTTGTTTGCTGTTGATGCAGACTTAAAACTTAAGAAATTCATAATTCTCGACGTTTGAATTCATCTGTACAGGAACAGAGTTTTAATAAGAATATATACTGTTTTATTCACCTTCTTAGTGCTTCATGCCCCTGGTGACTGACCCTGCTCAGTCACCAGCCCTTTACCAACCTATTGCTGGTCGCCTTGGAAATCACTTGCAGTAAGTGGTGATGTCACATTAGTATTAATAATATCAGTAATAAGGATACCCACTTTTATGATTTTCCAACGTGCTGAAATGTGTCCAAACCCTATAAAAGTTTTCACAGACTTAAAATTGGATTTAATATTATATTTCACACATAAACATTGTCTCGTTAAAATATTAAAAGAACATTATTTAGTTTATCACAGACCAAAGTATAGACTATAAACTGCAAGGGATAAAATCCAGAGTTTGCTGAATGACACTACGGTTCATCAGAGCTGCTACATTTATTACCTCATGCTGAAAAGTATATGAATGTAATATTTAAAATAACCACAGTTTTATTCCACTTATTCATTTGCATTTGCATTAAACACATCAGATGTTTCCCACGAAAGGGACACAACACATCTCCTTCTTTTTCAAATACATTTAATGTGTTTATTGCACCAATAGGAGGCATTTAACTGATGGTAGATTAATACAGATTTTAAAATGAAAAGTCGTTAGTGAGGGACGAGTAATTAACATTCATCACTGTGAGTATGACCTGACATGTCTGCTGTTAATGCTGGTTAATGTGTTACGAATACACATTGCACTATATTCACTGGATGTCAGATGTAACATAGTTAATGAAGTAATTAATAATATTATAGTAGATTCATTGGTGACTGAGTTGCCTGCACAGGTTGGTTTTCTGTATCTGTTTGTGTCTATATGTCAGTCCTGAGATAGAAATAATGTGAAAGTCTCTGCCGGTGTTTCTCAATCTTACAAATGTCAAAACATGTGATAAATGTACAGAGAATGTGATTCACAGATGTAAAAAGATACTGCAGGGATTTTCAGTCTTTACGTAGACGCACAGAGAGCCGAGACTCATTCTCTCGCTCTGATCTCGTCGTTGTAATTCTGAAATTCATGTGAAACCTGTTTTAATCAGTTCCTGACAACAACAACAACCGATCACTCTGTTTCCAATCTGCACGTCTGTTTTCACTTTCATCCTACATCCATCTTCATCAAGCTCCTGTTGTTGGTTTCATGCATCATGTCACCGGTGCACGTTCTTAGTCTCGATCTCCTTTTGATTACCTTCTCTCCTGATTATGTTAGATTTGTTGGTTCATATTGATTGATGCTGTGAAACACTTACAGTTTAAAAAATAACACTCACTCTAGCTAAAATTCCATTTTTGATTTTACTTCATCACAAAGTTGACGGCTGGAGCTCAGGTTTGTGCAGGCTAATCTTTAAGCATCTGTCTTTGTCCCCAGACCAGAACCACACAAATGTACGAGACCATATAATTCATGTTTGACCATATAGTGAGATTCTGTCACAAAAGCAACAGGTGAATTTATCAGGGATCAGTCAAAAGAGTCGGCGTTTCCTCCTCTCATGATTTTCACTTGCTAGAGTTTCAGTCTTCTCTCTGAAGTCCTCGGCTGAATGATACAAATGAAACCTTTGTGAGCTAAAGGTCACAGCATATTTAAAGCTAAAGTGTTAAGAAAGTGCAGATTTAATGCACGGCGTCATGACACGCGCTGATGTTCCAGCCGCCGACATTTCTGCTTTCAGGAGGCTGAAGACGGGGGTCAGATTATTTGATGCTCTTTTAATACTAATTGATTCTAACAAGACAAACGAGACACGTCCACCGTGAGGAACTGAACGTACGTCAACGTCTGTCTTCCAAGAAATAATCAATTTTCATTTGACTTATCAGTTCAACTTCAAGCCTGTTGCACCTCGTCTGGTCTTTCAGAGACCTCCTGCCTGCATGTGCAGTTATCAGGAGTGAGGCAGAGGCTGCTGCAATTTGTACTGCTCAGCTGAGTGAGAAAGATAGCGCCGGGAAAGGCTATTTCATGTTTTTAAGACATCTTTATTCTGCCAAACACATCTTTATAGTCAAAAGTATTTAATCTGCTGCTATAGCCACAGTTTCACCCATTTTATTATATCATAAAACTCATATTTATTCAACTGATCAGTTATAATTCAAATCAGCTATAGTCTGGATTACACAATGTGAATGACCCCAAAAATAACAAGCAATCTGTCCAATGTGAAGTGAGTAAGTCTCTGCACTGTAACATGTTAGGTTCCTCTCATTTCTTTACATACAGGATCCAGATGTTCCAAACTGAACAGGTAACTGATATCTTAAGATGCACACGTGTATGTTTGTATTTGGTCAAACGTTTACAGAGAAGAATACTTAGGGGCCGGTGACGGAGGCTTTGTACTGTAGGGGGACAGGGGTTTGTCTCTGGACTTGCTGTGCTGTACTGTAAAAAGGTTTGTGTGTGTGGCTGAGCTGTTCTGTTCTGCTGGGTTCTGCTGAGTTGTGTTCTGCTGTGTTATGTTGTGTTCTGCTGGGTTCTCCTGTGTTCTGCTGGGTTCTGCTGAGTTGTGTTCTGCAGTGTTGTGCTGTGTTATGTTATGTTCTGCTGTGTTCTGCTGAGTTGTGTTCTGCTGGGTTCCCCTGTGTTCTGCTGGGTTCTCCTGGGTTCTGCTGTGTTCTGCTGTGTTCTGCTGAGTTGTGTTCTGCAGTGTTGTGCTGTGTTATGTTATGTTCTGCTGTGTTCTGCTGAGTTGTGTTCTGCTGGGTTCCCCTGTGTTCTGCTGGGTTCTCCTGGGTTCTGCTGTGTTCTGCTGTGTTCTGCTGAGTTGTGTTCTGCAGTGTTGTGCTGTGTTGTGTTGTGTTCTGCTGTGTTCTGCTGAGTTGTGTTCTGCTGGGTTATGAAGACTGACAGCTGCTTAGTTTCCTCTACTTAATCTTCCGGTGAACATCAGCTCAGTAACTCTCTGATGGTTTGCTGTGTGTCTGCAGTGTAGCAGCAGTGTTGGGCTGGTGAGAAAGTGAGCTTGTGTTTGGATAGAGCAGAGTGTGAGCTGTCTGTTGGCTTTATCTGTGGTGAGGTGTTCAGGGACAGTACAGAGACAAAAATATTTCTGAGCTGAACTGAACTATGGCTTTGGATTTTTTTGTGGCATCTGAAATGGAAGCGGCTATCGCAGCCCATCCCTACTCCTAACAAGTGTTGTGAAATGTGCTGTGCTGTTGAATTGGTGAAATAGTTTCCTTAATTTACTCATTTTGTGTATTTGTATAAAGTATATGAAATAAAACAGCACATGTAGCACAAACTACAGTTGGACTCAGTAGTTCACAGTATCATTTTAATTATGTCCAAATTCTCCATTATTACTTGTTATCAAAAACTGTAGATGGATAATATGCACGGCTCAGGATTTCAGTGCAGCTTCACAGCATCACTTAGAAACACACGAGACGTGACTCTTTGAACAGTGGACCCTCACAGAGGGGGGAGTCCCGGTGCATTCACACTGTGTGTTGTTGTCAACATGTCGAGACAAAACAGTTTATCACCAGAAAAGTGTCAAATGGAGGTGATGACCTCAATTCCCAAACCTGCTGTGTTTAAATGAGTAGTGAACCACTGAACCACTGCTTCTTCATAAACATCATGTAAGTCAGGGTGTCACATGTGATTGTGCCGTCATGGTAGCTTGTAAGTGGACAGGAAACACCTGAATGAGCCTCTGAACATGTCACTGATGTGTTCTGGTTTTTGGGATGCACCAGTTGTTGGTTTTTCCGGCAGTGGGGATCAGCGTGTTTCTGATGCGTTTGAAGGAACCTCTGAAGCAGGAGACAGGCTGTCAGCCCCGCTCGATGCATGCAGCTACACCCGCCCTCCTGAAGATGTTTTACTTTCAAGTGGTGTATTGTGGAATTTCAACATGTGTTTAATCATGGGGATAATATCAGTTAATTATAATTGATGGCAGTTGAGTGACAGCCGTAGCGTGGGCACATCCGTTGCTCCTTCTGTTACATTTTGGATTAGCCTGCCTGTGTCTTCAGTCCCTCTGCACCAGATGGGTGACATGTCTTGTTGAGGCACAGTTGTGTTCTTTTTCTTTTTCTTTTTGAACATTCAGTTCTCTCTGACAGACATTAACACTCAGACAGAGGCTGATTTTTTTTTTTTTTACGGAGGAGAGTGTGTGCGTCTCTGGAGACTCAGACAAATTACTTCAGATCACAAGACTGTGAAGTTTGTGAGCTTGTTGATTGACGAAGATGTCTTCCTCCACCCATCCCCACCTCCAAATGATTCCAGCTGTTAGATACAGTACAAATCTTTCTCTGGTGACAGAGACTGATTGACTACATTCACAGCAGAAGGTTAGTAAGTGATCTTCTGTTTCTTCAGGGCTTTAGCAGTGTAAAAATTGAACAGGTGGACTGCACACAGTGATGTTACTGTACTCTATTTGTGTGTGGAACAGTGGTATTACATTCTGCTTGTGTAACACTTTTAGCCTTTTACACATTACTTAGCTCATGGTAATTGCT
The DNA here is from genome assembly GCA_034779795.1 of Ctenopoma multispine. Taxonomy (NCBI): domain Eukaryota; kingdom Metazoa; phylum Chordata; class Actinopteri; order Anabantiformes; family Anabantidae; genus Ctenopoma; species Ctenopoma multispine. The sequence continues at coordinate 20,027,050 of JAUYWH010000007.1, forward strand.
CTAAGTGCTTTTCTTTTTTAGGAACATGGTTATTTTTAGGACAAATGAGCAAAATACTGATTTGAAGATTCTTAAATCTTATCAGTTATGGAGTCAGAACATGGAGAGCGATGCTAAAGGCATGTTGCTGGGTTATTGTCAGAAAATCAACTGTGTTTATCTTCTTCTTCACTTTGGGGAAAAAAGTGTTTTTTTTTCTAAAAGTACTATTCAGTGGATGATGAAATGTTAGCCGGAATTAATTAATTAATTTGAAGATTTATCAGAGGCCACCAGGCTGCGGTGTATTTCATACACAGTAGTGTTTCTATCCAGTAGTGGATAAAAACACTATGAGACAGAACTAAACTACTCGAAGCGACGAGTGAGGGACCTGCGCTGACTGCCAGGTAAACAGTAGATTTATGCAGGTCACGTTACAAAGCAATCTACCATGCAAACATATTTGATCAACTTTCTCTCCTAGAAATTCTGTTCATATACTAATTTGTTTTCCCAATTATGTTTTGATTGGAAACATTATGTCTGCCTGGAATACTGTATGTTCACTAGCAACTTTTATAATGACTTTGTATTTGTACTTGCAGATCACCTCGAGATCTAGACTTCTTTAGGCTGTCATGCATGCATCACATTTTTAACATCCACCCACAGCTTGTCAGTTACGTTCCAGTCAGGGGGTGTGAGGGCTGATCCAAAATCTTCAGCTTGTGTTTCTTGAAGTAGGTCATATTCTATTGTTGAAAACCTATCCCGTTACGCTCCTACCCAGCTGAACTGTAACCATGATTCTGTTTTTGGAGTGAATGTAATCACATTATCATTATATCATGATGAATGACATTTACTCGTGGAAAGCGAGTTGCAAGGAGTAGTGGATGGAGAGGGGTACAACGTGCAGGACTGAGAAATCACAGATCTGAGTCCAGAGTCTGGTGTCAGGCTGGGTTTAGGCATGGAGAGCAGGTTTGTTCATTACCATCCAGAATGTGCTGGTTATTTAGTGAAACCTTTTTACTGTTCCATGCAGGGTTTCCTGTGCCACTGACTGTGACACAATATGAAATAAGTCTGTGAAGATTCTCAGTCATCCAGGTAAAGTAGTCTGAGGATTGAGTCATGGCAACTGGACTTCTT
>JAUYWH010000007.1:20028229-20071804 GCA_034779795.1 Ctenopoma multispine
TTGTTGATTTGCACATGTAAGGCTTCTCTCACTCCTCTCTCAAACCACCTATCTTCTCTATCCAGTATCTGTACATTATATATACAAATATGAAATAAGTTTCCTTTTAACATTTTAAAAAGTGCATTGACATTTGAATGCACTGTTACGGCATATTTTTAATGTCTGTTTGCAGACAGAAGAGTTGTTCAATATTTACTTGTTGCATCCAGCCATGTTGGATTTATGTTTGTCATAAATGTTTAAAGCTGAAATCATAAATATTTGACACATTTTCTAAGAAATTAAGTGGAAAATGGGACAAGACGTGTTTTCTCTGAGCTGTTCTAGTCCATTTCATGTTTGTGGGTTACATACCGGCTTTCTGTTGGCAGACTGTGTATGCTGTTGTTGTTGTTGTTGTTCTACGGCCCTCACATCAGCCCCGTGTGCCACCAAGCAGATCTAATGAGAAGGGAGAATTCTCATTTCAAACAAATGTAGGAGCAAGTTGTGGGAAACCCTCGCTGCAGCCATGGGTCAGACAGAGTTGAAAACTGTCCAAAGAGGCAGTGTTCTTTTAGACATAGAGCGCTAACACCTGATGTGAGACCGGCTGCTCAGAGGCATATGTAGCTGCTGAAACAGGATGGGAGAGGCAGGCGTATTGTTTGTTTCGGTTCCCACTAATCCATCTGAAGTTGGTTATGGGACCTTTACAAGAGGAGATTAATGTGTGGATGATACCCACTCTGTCTAAAACTCATTTTGTTTTACACACTGCACCACACACACATTTAGAGCAGCCTTGCCACAGTGTATAATTGCTGATAGGCACTTAAGTAGTCACTAAGTCACTGGAGTCAAACATGAGATGTGAGATTTATAATATATGTCTGTGGTTTCCTGCCTTTGCTGTCACATTAACACAACATATATCATTACAAAATTAAAAATTGACTACTTCAGTTGAGGGAATGGTACTTCACTGTTTTCTCTCCATTTGCGTTGAAGGATGTTTGCCAGCTCTTTATCTTTATCTTTTGTTGATATTAGTCTACAATGTTCATTCTGAGCTCACAAAATGAGCGCAGCTCTGGAAATAATGGGCTTTCTGTGAGATCTGTTTTTTCTCTGCTGTGAAAAGATTATGCACAGGAGACATGAGTAGAAACAGACAGGCTGTCATTGAAAACCTGAAAGAAAAGGTCCAGAGGTTAGATTTGGTTCAGGGAGCTTTTCAGTCTGATGATACAGGTCTCAAATCTTACCAAGGACATTTTATGAAGGTTTGTTGATATAACAACAAAAAGAAAAAGTTGTTTAATCTGAAGTTGTTTCTTACTTAAAGAGAAACATTCATACGAGACAAAAGAGGAAAATTATTGCCCAGCTCCTCCTGTTGTCATTTGATCCATCTTGATGTTTTGTGTTTCCAGTTTGTCCGTTCATTCACCTCATTCCCATAAATGTGTTATCTCTTATGTATTAAGAGATTTTTTTAAAAATTTGGCACAAATGTCCACTTCCGATCCACCATCTCAAGGATGAACTGATTAGATTTTGGTGTTCAAAGGTCAAAGCCAAAGGTTGGTGGAAACATACAACCACGTAGCAGAGATATAGCATTAATGAGATTGGGAATGGGAATTTTGACTTTTGGCCACCAAGATCTAATCAGTTCATAAATTAGTCCAAGTTGACATTTGGGCCAAATCTGAAGAAACTTCCTGTGTTCTTACATATCGTGTTCACAACACTTTGGTGGTCAGTGGGACGGACTGATGGTCAGATGGATGGTTTTAACTTGTTGATTACTGGGTGCAGAGTGATTGGTTTTAACCAGTTAAAATGAAATCTGCGACATTAAAGGGTTTGAATACCAGATGAAGCCACTGTAAATATTGCTTCCATCTTAGCTTTCAGGGGGGCAGCACAGTGACAGGAAGTGATATTTTTCTTATGAAAACAAAATGTATGTTTTTTGGGAATGTTTTCCAGTTACAGTGAAACTTAACTCAGCTGCTGAGAGTGTAACAGAAATATAAATATCCATAGTGGCATATATTTCCTGCCACTGCCGACTCGATTATTTATACTCTGCTTCTTACAGAAATATAGAGAGACCTCCACAGCTAAAGAGTGAATTTAATTCAGAGTGACACTGAGTGGAACAGGAGTAGTGGGGAGGGTAGTGGTGGGCTTCTGTGTGTCCACCTGAGCTTCCTCATGTGTCCTCACCTTTTTTTTTTGGTACACTTCCGTCATGTGTAAACATCCAGGAGACAAAGTCTATTTGTTACTTGCGCTGAAGAAAACTGAGTCAAGTTATGCATTCTCTTGTGTATGTCTGTCTGTTTCTCAGGCTGACACCATCCTCCAAATGTTGCTAAATGTGATCTGTTCTCAGAATCTGTCAACCTGCTGTGGAATGTGTCACTGCAGGCAAATGTTGATACAGGTATATTCACTGTAACTGCGGATCAGGGTGGAGGAGGAATGCATGACTTACAGGCTCCTACAAACAAGAAGCAAACAGATGAACAAGTGGTCACCACCCTGCTAAAGACAGTGTTGACCCCCTGCAGCCAAACATATGTATAGAAACCTTTTTATGTTCAGCTCATTCAGATTCCTTTACACAGACACAGCCATTCATGTCTGTATCCTTCACACCCATGAAACACACCAGACATTCTTAGGACATGTGGTGTGAAAGGTGAGGTTTTTCCACAGCATCTCTTTTGGGTTATTAGCTAAATGCAGCTTTATCAGGTTTGGTTCTGTTTGTAGGCACAGTGAACACAATATGGCTGATTTTATATTCTATTTTTATTCTGCAGGCAGAAATCAGCAGATGCATGAATATCTGTGGCTCTAAGCCATTACCTGATTTCTAAACTGGCAGCAGCACTTTACAATCTATTCTATAGTCACTGTGAGCCAGTGCAAAGCTTATAGAGAAGGAGACATGTGCTCAGCCCTCCAAACCTCAGCCAAATGTGTCAGCAGGGATGTATTGGAGGGAATGAACCAGAGTGTGTCAAGTATCAAGTTTGACTGATTGGCCGACAGCTTGCACACACATACTGCTGTGACTGTAGTTTTAAACCAGCACTTGCTCCTATTTAAGAATTTTTGATTTGATTTGATTTGGTTTAGAGTATCCAGCCAGTGTCAGCCTAAACATGGCAGGCTAGAAAAGAAAGACGCCAAACTGTGAGTGGTGGCTGGAGAAAATTTGGCCTAGAGATCGGTTGGATTTTGGAGGTTGTCCTAGTCTGGGATTTCTGCCACTAGAGAAGATCAGCTTTCATTTGTAATTGTTGAAGAGCCAGTAAACAGGATCAACATGTTAACTGCCAGAAAGCATTGGGCTTATGTGGTGGTACAACTGAAAATTAAACCTGGAACCAACAGGATGATCAGATAGTTACTGCTGCAGCTATTTGATGAGTTGTAATGCTCTCCTTAGCACATCTGTCCTTAGCTTTCACTGGCATTTTGTACAGATAATGACATGAGCAGCATTCCTTTCATTACATAACCGGGGGCTCTTCTGATGTTTTCAGATAATGTCTTTTGACAGATTACTTGTGGTGCTTTCTGTTATTAGAGACCAACTGAGACTCACAGGCTGTGTGAGTCTAGTTCTGCACCTAGTGCTGCTCAAGTGGGGCTGTTGGGTTTTCTGTATCTAATTCTACATATACTTATATTCTGTAGGGTCCCAAACCTTAAACACTGTAAAGTGACCTGAGATGACCTTTGTTGTGATTTGAAACTGAATTGAGTTGATATGTAAATGTTACATAAATTGAATGCAGTTTCAACAATGCACGTTACCTGAAAGAATTACCTGAGAATTAATTGGCTGAGGAGGACATCACTATTTTAAAACACTAAGGACACAAAACACACACACATTAATAAGCAATTAGTGCCCCATTACAAATGATATGAAAATTGAAAGTAAAAATATTACAGAAAACTGTAAATGTTAATAGGACATGAATGAAAAGGAGTAAAAAAACAACAAAACTTTCTGTTACGAGAAGACATGAATACGCTTGTTTGCCGTCTTATTAGAGCATTTCTTAATCTGAGAAAAACATTCAGTGTCCATATTTCACTTCACCATGAGGCATCGGCGCACAGCTGACGGCTCCACAGCTGACGGCTCCACAGCTGACGGCTCCACAGCTGAGCTCTTTTTGGAGAACAAAAACAGGACAAACTGAGCTGAGATTCTGACCGATCGCTCCCGGGAGAGACGATTCAGCATCTGGGGCCAATGTTGGTGGGTCACCTCAGGTCAAAACGTGATGTTGCAGAGGACGCACAGGTTCTACCGTGACAATGCCCAACCTGTTGGGTCAAAGTCTGATGGGCAGGAGAGCAAAAGAGAGGAATGATGACACCCGGGTTAACCAGAGTGTTGGCCACAGTCTGGCCAAAATCTAATTCAGGTTAACGAGTTTGAATTGACCTGTCGCCCCTGTCATCGAGCCTTGCTGCTGCTACAAATTAAGGGTCACATCAGCCGGCAAAATGGTGTGAGACTAAAAGTAGCCACTATGTCTCTGCTTCAAGAAAACCTCAGTAAAACATGGAAAATATGTGACGCCCAACGCTCAAGGCGTTGATACAAGTATCTCTGAGAAGTCAGTCAATTTTAGTAATAAACAAAGAGCATCAATGAAGTCTACAGCACTGACTTCGTACAGTATGTTAAGTGTAAGGTGTATGTAGTTAGGAGGACGGGGTGGTTGGACGACTCTGTGCAAAACTTTCCCTCAGGGGATAGAATTTTTAACTTGTGTGCCTAACACTTGACCAGTTGCCTTCCCAAATTCAAACAAGCTGTTTGTTTTCACACCAATAACTGAGCATTTATGATTGTGATGACAAGAGGTCTGTCAAAAAGTGTTGCTCCCAGGGCGTCAGTTAGTGACGAGTGGTTCTGTTGGTCCTTTGCATTATTGTGTTTAGTGTCTTGCATTAGCGTTATGCAAAGTAAAGTTAGCTCTGAAATGATGCTACATCTGTTTGTTGTCTGGGTTGATGCTAGATGGGAGTGAATGTAGTTTTTATGAGCTAATGTCTCATAATGCGTCACTTGATTGCTCTTTGGCACATGCATTATTAAGGCTATCACTGCCCTCAGTACAGAATGACTACTCGTATTTATATTTCTCAGCTGAAATGGTTGTAAGCATATTTTCCCCTCGTGCTGATGGTGGTGTTTTAGGGGGGGGTAGTAGTCATCTTATCTTTTTTATATTAAATATTTCTCACTTGAATATTCTAATATTCTAATATCTCAAAATTCTAATAATTTTGAACAAATTCTTATCATCTTGTATCTCTAGAATAACCCAAACACTTTAACTGTAATGAAGCTTGAAGAAAGTGAGGAGATGTGCAGCTGCACGTTTTTATTCTGAACCGACACAAAGATGCCATGGACACGCAGCATTCATCCAAAACCACTAAGCCAGAACAGCTCCTCTTCAAGAATGCTTTTCTTCAGCTCTTCTTGGTTAATCTGACAACACACAGTCCCAGTCACACGTTGAATTTTGGTCCCCGGATCTCAGAACAAATTGCCAGAAGTAATTTGTTGCCTTTAACCCTCCAACATCAATATATTCTAAGAGATCCAGCTTCCCACAACGTGTCTCTGGTTTTAGTGGCCTTTACGCTAGTTGAACATCACTATAGCATAAACGTCAAACCAAGAGAATCATCCATCCTTTTACACAGAGCATTGCTCCTCCAGACCCCACTCTTTGCTCCATCACGCATTAGTAGTTTCAGACCTTACAGCTGACCCAGAAACATGAATTCTGGTGTCTGAGCCTCCACTGAAGACTGTGTGTGTGTGGATTAGTATGTTGACATGCTTTGAAAAAACTTTTCTAAAGATCAGTTTGAGTGTATTACTAAGAAAAGGGAAAGAGTTCAAGTAATTTTCCATCTTTTGAAAAAAACAGAGCTAAATGAGGGCTTGTTGTGTTCACCATCAGGGAGAATGTTGCATCATATTTAGACTCATTATTTCTTTCATTCTCCTTTTGTAGTCAGTGCAGGGTCAGCTGTGTGCCAGGTTTCATAAGAGAAGGTGAATATTGCCGTAGTGTTCAAACTCCACACACAAGAATATGAATCATGACACTTAGAACAAAATAATGACTCAAAGCAGAAAATCTTGTTGGTAGAAAAGGCTGAAGACACTGATGTCCATCATTTGGTTTGTTCAATCCAAGACGTTGACAGACGGAGGAGAACGGCTTCTTTGGAGCAGATTACCATAAAAAATTGAATGGATCATGTTCTTGAGAGGACGGTTCCAGTCCTCCTGCCATACTTCACTGCTCCCTCCCTCATGTGCACTAATTTGTTTGGCAGAGGTGGATGAATCCTAACGGTTTTGGCTGGACATTTGTAACACTGGAACATTTTGGTTATGTTAATGTTGTTCTTTCATCGTATTAGTGTATTAGAGTTACTTGTTGGGGTTGAAAACAATTGGTGCATTGGTGTTTAGTTGTATATCAGTGTAATTTTTAGGAGACATAGTTGCATTATCATGCTGAAGAAATGTCAAGAAATGTCACCAATTTATTTCATGTGCTAAATTAATATGAACAAGATAAATGTTTAAAATTTGACGTTGCTTGACTAAGAATAGCACAGAAGATTATGTAATAGTTATAGACGGAGAATAAAATAAGATTTTTTTTGTAGTGTTTTGAGCACTTGAAGCATTAACACCTTCAAATATGGCTGAGAATATATTTTAAACAGTTTTTCCACGGTGTAAAATCGATTAATTAAAAAAAAGTTCCCACATCTTGGTCTATGCGATGTGAAAACTTCATTGCTCATTATCTCAAACCTACACCAAACCCAGCTGGAGCCTTATAATTACAATGCACGTAATTCTCTCCCTCACTCTGTCTCATCATTCCCTTTTCTTCACTGCTATCTGGGAGCAAACATGGGGTAAACACCTCACAAGTAAATTAGATATAAATACATATAAATGAGTGCATCGGTCCTGAACAGAGTCTGTGCATGGATATGATTCAAAGAGAAGGTGAGACCTAGACACTGAGTGATTCATCTTCTCATCATCACCAGGGACACGTTGTATCTCATAGACTTATTGTAAATCTGTTTTTCATTCTTCATACTGAGCACAGGGCCAGCACAGCTCAGAGCAGCGATGCTCAAACTCAACAACTCACAAATCCATCAAACCGAAGCTGTGGTGAAATATGAAACCAACATCAGGTTTTTCTTGATTCATTACCACAGATTTCACTAGTATTAAGACATCTGGTGGCTATAAATGAGTATTATTTCATAAAAAGACAGAACAAGCATTTGTTACAGATTTTTGAAATGAGATCAATTTCATTCCTTCTCATATAAATCACAGTCCCTGTAACATCTTTGTTCAGCTGCCTGCTGCATCTCAGCCCCAAGGCTAAGGACATACTTCCTTTCCTCTTTCCCTTTCCTTCCCTCTGTCTCCCAGTGTCAGTGCCCCTCAGAGCAAAAGCCATCTATCAAAGTGTCATAATGGTCTCCTGAGGTCTTCCCCTTTATTTCTCAAGCATTTTCTTTTAACTGTCACCATCCAGAATTCATTTGTTGATGCACATTTTAAGGTGGATTCAGCCCCTTGGCAGCTTCAGCAGGATGAATTAGTGCCTGGTGTTTTTCTATGAGTCACAGTACGCGGTGGAGTTGCATAATCTTACTGTGTGAATAATGATGTGTTTAATGGACAGGTGTCTATTTGAGAGTCAGGATTAATCTAAACATGCAGTCAAACATCAAATAATCACTGTGAGAAACATCTAAATCATTTTGCTTAACAAACTTATTGTGGCAAACTAATCTACAGCAGACTGTGGAATATAATGGCAATGCCTCAAATTGGTTTTAGTCATTGTCAGACTCTGTTTCTGTTTGGTGGTGGTGGTGTAGTATGTGACATTTTGCATTCTGTTGTATAACTGTTATGGCAGCTTCAGATTAGAACTTTTAAACAGTGGACACATATTTAAATGCATTTATTTGTTTTAGCCCTAAACTAATCCTCTGAGGTGTAGAAGGGACTGAAGAAACACTTCTGCCAGGCTTGTGTACTACAGCAAACCTCTTGGATCACTTCAACACTTCAGGTTGTAGATGGTAAGGGGCAGGGCGAGGGGTTAAGAGTTTTCCAGTTCCAGTAAACGTAGTCTCTTTAATCCTTCATTGCTGTTAGAGATGAAATGGCACGAACGGGGAGTTACAGGGAGGCATGAGGACCAAAAACATTATCACAAAATATTTTTCAGATTGATCAATAGAAATATTTATCAAGTTTAGATGGTTGAACTATTGAAATGAATGAAAACAGAATAACTCGCACTTATTTCCTTGGATTGTCTGCGGCTGTAGAAAGTCTCAATTTACTTGTGATCGTGTTAAAGAGTGACGTACAGGGAGACGCTTGAACCAACAAGTTCTCATTGAATTCATTTCTTTTAGTGACAGCTGCTGGTTAGCAATGGCTAAAAATGAGAATCTTTTAGCTGAATGTTTTCTACACTGCCGTTTGCTAATAATGATAAATATAAGTGGTTTAGTGCCAACCTCAGTGTCACATTCAGCACAATTCCTTTGTCGCGCGAGGACACAACTTTTCTGTGCGCCTGTGTTCTTGCTTTGGCTCAACCCAGTCTCAACTGAGTCTCTGATTGAATGATGATCTTTACTCATCAGTTTAGTCACTGTTTTTTTTCTGAATAATTGTGTTACCCAGACCTAACAGTATGACCAGGTCCGTAAGCTTGTGGACGATTTTTAAGGAGCGCAGTCAGAGTTACACTCACAAGTGTTGAAAGGTCTTGTGGAGGTAGAAAAATCCTGACATCCTAACAAATCCCTTGTGAAAAGTCGGCTGTGGAAAAGGATGTGATTCGACTTGAGTTTTAGCCCATGTGGACGTTGACTCCCTCAGCTCTTCCTTCAGAGAGATAAGAGCGAAGGAACAGGGCAAAGACAGATTGGACAAAAAGAACAGACTGAAGAGATCCGATTTGACTCTAGTGTTTCAATTCACGCTTGGAGTCGTCCACCAAGCGATAGAGGAGCTGACGTTTGACCACTAGGCCTCACACGTCAAATGAAGGAGGAGAAGAAAGCTGCCGAGCCAAAAGCGTCCTCCGCTATTGATTTCTGGGGAGACTTGGCACTGCAGCGAAGAGTCGCTGCCAGTAGAAAGGAATACAAATATGGAACCAATTTGGTGTCCAGGATGTGGATCAAGGATTTTGACCTTGTGAACACTGTCTTCCTGCTGACAGGAGGTTTTAAAGTGTTTCGGTGATTCTGTGCTCAGAAGTATATCACAGGAGATAAATTTGACAGCAGCTCTAGCTGAGGGTGAAATGACCATATTAAATGTAGATTCAGTAATCTGTGATCGCTGTGCAGCCCCCTGAAACTGCAACAGCAAAGAATTGATCTCCTGTAAATGGCAGATATCTCGAAAGAGGGAGAGTAATAGTTTAGTCATTCATATTGATCCGTATGCCAATGAACTTCTCACACACATACTGTAGGTGCAGTCACTATGTGTTTATGGGGTAATAAAACTATCTCTATTCTGTGTAAAATGGGTTGGAGGTTCTGCTTTCTTTGAACTCCCTAGTAGAAAGTAAGTACTAAAACTGTTAGGAGGTTTTTTTTGTTGTTGTTAGAACTAATGTTATAAATCAGTATGACCCAGACCACACACACTGTGTGAATGCTGCATATGAAACGTGACATCTTTCTGATGAGCACTAAAAGCTCTCAGGGAGCAACATAAAGGCATCAAATGAGTGGTTTTCCCAACAAAGTTTAATGCAGGTGAAATAAAGAAAAAACAAAGAAAGGTGGATGATAACATGGCTGCTGTGGTTGAGCAGATGAAAGAGAGAGAGAGAGAGAAAGTGGGAGACGCTGGGCAGAGCTTTTAAAGGGAATCGCTTAGATCAGATGCTCACAACTAAAACATCTACAGGAAATGTAATTACGAGGTTGAAGGCATCTGCAAGAACGTCGTGCTTTCTATGAATATGTCAGATGTCCAGATTAAACCCCTGCCTCCTTTCATTCTTTATCCACCAGCTCGTGTAGCAGGTCCAGATCATGATCCTCAAAGGAAAGTTACCTTGGTCATGGTGTTGCCAGTTTAGTGACAACATCCAGTACATCCAGGTACAATTAGATAACCTTTGGATTTAGTAAATGTCACACCACTGCACAAATTGATTCTCCAAAATTCAGTTAATTAACATATTCTGGTTTGTTCTCTGGTCACATTGATGGATGGATAGATGAAAAGGCTCAAGTCACAGATCCTTCAGTCAGAAGCTGCTCCTCATCCTACTGCAGTCACATTGTACCATACAACAAAAACACTATTATTCAGACACTTGTTGCTCCACTGATGAATGTAATCCATCACTGTAAGAGGGGAGAGGCATTTATCTGTGCATGTCAGTAAGTTTAGACAGGGAGATACTTTATTAATCCCAAGTGGAAACTCAGTCAGTGCAGTTGTTGGCTTTTAAGAGGTGGAAGTCTGTCCACAGAGACTGGAACAGAGGCTGGACTGAAACATTCAAAGTGCTTCATTAATGTGTGAAATTGCTTTATAAAGGTGAGTGTAATGTCTTAATATATCTTTTTCTGCATGGGCACACATTTCTGTTTAAGGAAATCATTTCTTTGAACTTTGAGGAGACCTGGATTATTTTCTTGTGTCTTGAGGCCTACATGCCACCTCACAGCTCACTCTGTTCTCCTGAACCGCAGGTGTGTATCCCTCCTTTGATCTACTGCAGTAGTGGTGGACCAATTAAGTCAAAGCTGTTTATTAATGGCCCTTGAACTAACACTATAAAAATGTACTCCTGTCCTTACTCTGGCAGCACCCGAAACATTTCCAATGACTTCTCCTTCTGAGCTGAAATGTGTTTTAGATGTATTTCTGCATCCTCGTCCTTCCACTTCTTGGAACAAGTTCAAATGAATACTATTACAAATCACAGGGCATCAAAAACAGGAAACAGCCATTTTTTTAGTGAAGTCTTTTTAATGTGGCTTCACCCTTGCTGAAGTGTTATTTTACTGTGATTTAGCTGACGAGGTTCAGAGGTTTGAAAAGTCATCTCAGCATTAACGGCCATTTGACTGGTGGTGAAATGGCCTGGATTTACAGTTTAAAGAGGAATACAGTGAGCATTAAGCTGGATATATGTGAGAGCTTTATACCTTTTCATTAGATTCAGGAGTATGACCAAAATAGACTTTATTAATCCAGGCAGCTGCAGCATTCATGCAAACACACACATACACACATATGCAAAGGCAGCAAGCCAATATTATGTTCAACAGGCCAGAGGAAATATCTGTTTTTGTTGATTCATTGCCATGTGGGCTTAAAACCCCATTTCTGTACTGTAAAATGGTGATGCATCATTGTGGTGGTGGGAACTGGAGTCTATGGCTGAGCTGGCAGCAGCTTAAATCTTCCCACTTTATATTTATGACCCTTTTATCTTTAGTTTTAGAGGAATTACTTTAGCAATCAAGTGTAACTTTGTTTGTAAAACTACTAATATCAGCGTCTGATTTACTGCACATATATCTGCTGTTGTCTTAAAACGTGATGGTTCTAAATGAACACATCCTGTCTCTGCTTTTCTTGCTTGAAGGCTAGAAGCATTTGCCATGTTACCATTAATCCCTTACATGCATCACAACGTTGGCTGTTTGATGGAGCATCATGTCAGTTTACACACATGACTTGATGCAACTAGCTTTAAGGAGGGTTTCATACTCTACGCCAGCTACATAGATGCAGCTGTAAATGCAGGGGACACATGTAGTTTGTAAAAACAGAGAGCGCACATCACTTGCTGTCATCCAACATGGGACAGTAAAACACACAGTTCTCTTTGGTAGACAATCCATTGATTGATCCATTACAGTATTTGCATCAGCGCTCTGCCGTATTGGAAATGCGTGAAACTCCACTTGTGTTTGCGTCACATTACATAATTATGGATAACACATTTTGTTGTGCAAGTATGCATCAAACCCTCCAGCATAGCTGGAAGTGTTCCCGTTTGCGTAGCTGCCGTAGAGTAAGAAAGATCCCTATGTGAAGAACTGCAGGAGGTACAGCAGTCAAGGTGTAACAATCTGCAAAGTGAATTTGATGAAAGAGCTGAATTTCTTGAGAACTGATGTGTGTCAAAGCTGAGAAATAGAACAGCGATATGCCCTGCTGAGTTATCACTGCCAGTGTGCAGGCTTACTGCAGCAGCTTCTGCTCTCTCTCTCTCTCTCTGTGTCTACACAGGCACAGTTTTGAGTGTAGCTCATCCACATTTTGGCAGTGCTCAGAGTTCAACCCACAGTCACTGCAGTTACTAGCAAACGTAAGAATGATGAACGTGAGCAGTGGCCTGCTGGGCTGATTAAAACAGAAGTTGTTCTGTCAGACGTGAGACCACTGAAAACGGTAGTTGAAGCACTTTGTACAGACGTGCAGTTACACGTAGCACAGTCGGTTTGACTGGTTTGACACAGTATTAGCTGCTCGTCTGTGTCTGCGTCTGTGTGTGTGTGTGTGTGTGTGCGTTACCCTTAACATGTCTAAGGGCCAGGCCTTACCAAGCCAATGGACAACCATCTGTGAGCTTGTGTCAGCCTCCTGTGTCTACAGCGTTGGCAATAGTCGGACGTCCATCTGTGACATTTCAGCTGATTCAGCATGTTGAATCGGTCTGTGAGAGACTTCACTCTGATTGGCTGTACAGCTAAATCACTGCAGGAGAAGAGAAATGGCTCCAGTGCCATTTACAACTTGAGTACAGACCACTGCCACTTGCTGGTGTAGAGCGTTATTTACTAGTGCTACTTTTAGACCCAGACAGTGTCGCCTGGTGTCACAGCGGTCGATCTAAATCATCTCATCGTATCGTCCATATATCATGATAATTCCTCATGATGTTATCATGGTGTTGACAAGATAAATTTGTTGTCATACTTGTTACTTTTCACCGTTGCCTAGAGCTTGCACAAAGGGGGATTTTGGTGGGTTTCTATTTCTATGAATTACAGAATGGGATGTCCTGACCGGGACCTTGGATCCCTGCTTTATCAGTTGTCTTTTATAATTAGCTTATATTATTATTTGCAACCTCCTGAGAGACTTTGAATAACCTTGTGGCCACTCTTGATGAGGCACCCTTTATTAGAATTCAGTTTTGACCTTATGATGTCATGGTGCATACATATTGCACTCTGTGCAATATAAGATCCACCAGCAAATGTTATCCCTCAGTTATTGATTATTCCAAAGCAAAAACAGAATCGGAGTCCAAGGGGGACAATTATTCTGTATCTGTAATAAACGGCGCAGCATTTGTAATGAAAATATGTATTGTTCTTTGTATCATTTCACTAGAGGATGGAATTAGACCACGTTGGATTATAGTTATATCTGTTATAGTAGTGGATACCTTAGTGGCGTCAGAGCTCTTATAATAAAAGCTCTTTTCCTGCACAGCACAAAATAATACATTTAGTCGCTGTTGACCATCACCTCCTGGAGTCTGCTGTACATTTCAGAGTTTTCATCTTTCATTATTTATAAATGGGCAGAGGACACTGAGGAAGAAGTTCCCTCTTTTATTTAACTATGAGCAGTGAAAAAAGTTCTAGAAAAAAAGATAATGCAGTAGAGATGAAATCATCTTTGGCCATGTGGCTTCCATTATGCAACATGTAGAAAACATAAATGCTGTCGCTGCTCCCTTCAGTAGCCAAAGCGTGAGAACGACTGACATCCCTGCTGAAGAAGCCACCTGCCCTCTGAAAACACACGAAGCCCAAAAAACAAGACGCGTTTCCCACAGTGCAAGTGAAGATGGCATGAATCATGTTCCTCTGTGAGTTAAACTTAAACCTTTCCCCCTAAGAGAAATCAAACTGATTTTTTTTTTTCGTCCTCTCAAACCCTTAAGAGTAATGTGTAGATGAAACATTCAGTCTGATTGTGTTCCACTTTTCAAACAGATGAACAAAACAAATGCCAGACAGGCATTAAAAATAATTCACTAAGCATTTGGGGGTGAAATCAGCACTTTTTGGTTCAAGAAATAATGGAAGCAGTGAACAACTACTCTAAGAACGATCTGCAATTAATTAACCATTACAAGAACATTGCGTTACATACCCGTTTCCTGTAGTATGATTACAATTCTACCTGGAATAAAGTGGCAGATTTAAGACTAATCCAGAAATTAACCAGAGAATTTTAGTGCTGGCAGCAGCTTGCAGAATGATTTGAGTCCTGCGGGTGCTGCGAGGGCGCAAATCAGTTTTCCATCTTACAGCTGATTAAATTTAACAAGAGCACTCAGTGATGTCAAATAGCACAATCACACAGAACAAGTGGTCATCTCCAGAACCATATTGCAAAATGAAAGTTTAGGTGGAATAAGTGGGTTTATTCTAACCAAGTAGCAGGGTGATGTATTTATTCACAAGCTCCCTAAGAGAAGGGTACATTTAGAAATTTATTTTATTACTTAGAAAGTACTTACATTTTATCACGTTTTAGGAGCTATTGTACACATTATAATGATTAATAATTTTTGCTGTTCAAATAAATGGACTTTTTCAATACCGTCTCAAATCTGTATTTCATTACAGTTTCCTCCAGGCTGTACAAATGCTGAGCTCTACCTCCTTCACGGCGCTAAAGCTCTTTTAGGGTTAGCTATGTTGTCCTGTGAATGTAAATCTGCGGGTTTGTGGCCACTTTGATCCCCGGTGCCTCCATCGAGTGGAATGAATGCTGAAAGTGCGCAGAGCATGAATACATTTTTTGCATTCATGTGTAAATCCACTGGGAGTGGAACTTCTGTAACCCTGAATATGTGAGTGCTGTACGATCGTCAAGATCCTGCAATTCTCAATCACCTGCACTGAAATAAATTCTGCAAGCTCGGTGATGGGGGGAAAAAAATGAAAGAACCTTAGAACCGAAAGCCTGAAATTGCTTGCTCACTTCACATTCTATCCATTTGTTTGACGGTGACCTTAGTAGACAGACAGTATATTAAAAATAGGAGAAAAGGAGTTTCAACTCGAAGGCTGAAGGCCTGTTGTCAACTGTATGACATATTCCTGCCGCATTATGTTTCCCATTTTATGTTTAAAGCTGTAAATACAGCAGCAAGTCCAGACAGAGCCCTTTGACTTTGTGACCTAAGATCAAAAGACACACTGGTAAGAAGGCATTCTGGTTATGATGGAGTCTGTGATTGTCTTTGTAATCAGACCATCTCTACCTCTAATCGTTGTTTATACAAGTTAGTCAGATATTACCTGATAGATCTTAAACCCCCTATTGTTTTGGACTTATTGGAAACCATTTTAATGATGGATCTGGAGTGTGGCTGTTCCTTCAAGGGCACAGACCACAAGCACAATGATTCATACAAAGCGGAGCCAGATAAGGATGCACACACAAACACACACTCTCTGTAAATCCTGAGGCCTCAGGGACTGACAAACTAAAAACCGTATAAGGAGCTGAAGTGAGCTCAGAGCAGTTTGTTAGGATTATACAAGATAATGCTACTGGAAAATATCAATAGACTAGATTAGTTTTAGTCATCCCTGGGGGAAAATTTGCCTCTAGCAGCAGGTAGTAATGTGATAAATCAAAGGCGAATATCAGCATAAATAAGGAAAGGGCAAATGGGGCTTTTGTAAACAGGCATGATTTTCGCACTCAAATATGAAGTATAAATGTCTGTGTATGAATAAAGTTGCATGTGTAATCAGTCATACCAGTAGCAGCAGTGCAGAACAGACAGGAAATTAGAAATCTCTGCATCATGAAAGACGAACCACAGTTTCTCAGATGAAGCTTAAACAACACTTTTAGTAGAGATATGCACCATAGCTTATCTTAATGTGGCACGGTGCTGTCAGTGCCTCCCAAACAGCTCTGGCATTCATGCAGAGACTTTTCCTTCTAAAGGTTTTTTGAGAAGGGCCCTTCTAACCAATCGGAGAGGGTCAAACCTGGTGCATCAAGTGCTGTTGACACGAGGGTTTCTTCAAGAGACATGTTAAAACTTTTACTATAACTGGTACTTTATCAACTGAATGATAAAATCCATATAGTGCTAACGGTGCAGTTTGTTTGCAGTATGTGCTAACGTACGTTGATACATGCACGGTGCACAGGAGGCTGCACAAAGTTTAAAGGCTGTTAACACATGTAGCATCAAAATGATCCGTCAACACATTATGACGTGTTGTATAATAATGTCACTCTACAGGATGTACAACGCATGTGTGCAGTATTTGGTGGAGAATTGTATGAAAAGTGAGAAGTTACATTAATACGCGTTTGATTCTGAATGTATTATCATAAGATGACTACTTGAATGAGTCAGTGTTCAAGGACTCTCCTCCCCGCTGCTCTTTTCTGAGTTTGGATGAAAAGTGTCAATGCTCTGTTTCTAATTAGATGCTGCTGCTGCTGCTGCTGCTGCTGTTTTGGACTATTCTCTGTTGGAAGAGAAATGTGCAATCTCATTGGATGCACCCTGGATAAATGAAGCTCAAATTAAATGAATAATAAATACTCACATATATTTTCATAAGGCTTCAGTTTCCAGCAGTCTAAATGTCCTAACTAATTATCACTACCTATATCTCTTCTTAAAGAGATATCAGCAGCACAAAATGCTGCGTAGCTCTCCTATAAAACCAGAATTAAAATACTTGGTGCTTAGTGCAGTTTTGCTTCTAGCTTATCAAATGCAATAATTTGCTTTTTTTACATCATTAAATGGATCATTTAAAAAAAATGTTTGGAATAAACAAGACTGAGTCTGATCTGAAAATATGACTTTGGGCTCTCAGATATTTACTATTTCACCAACTACATGACTTCATGAGGCAATCAGTTCAAAACTAATTACTAGATTAGTGCTTGGAATTCCTCCTGCGAGTATAGCACATTGTGACATAGCACATGTCTTGTGAGTATAGCACATTGTGACACGCAGCAGGGCTACAATCTGCAAGTGGTTGTAGGAAGGCAGTAGAAGAAGATGGTCTGTTTTAAACTCAGCCAGTCGTATGAGACCCCAGACTTAATCCAACTCTAACTTTATCCATTAATTCCTTCCAGCTGGAGAACTGCACGTCGTAGTGGATGCTGGTACCTATGTAAAACCCACACTGGATCGCCTTTATGGTGGTGTTTTAAAGTATCTCATAGAGGGCGCCACCTTTTCACTAATACGTTCGTGTTTCTGTGCAAGAAGGGCTAAAGTCTGAAGGACACATTATTTCATCAGTAATGTAAATACTGCAGAGAGGTCGTGAGAGAGGTCGTGGTCAGGATGCAGCATTCGGCAAAGTTTCAGCAGAAATTAACTGACAAAGTGACCATCTGAAAGGACAAAAGATACCTGTGTACCTACACCTTCATTTTCTTCAAAAGACACCCGTGTCTTTCTAATTTTTTAAAAATGAGCTAACAACGGTAATTTAACCTTGCTTCCATTTCCCAGTGCCTCCATAGTCATGTTAATGTAGGGCGAATCAGCACCTTGGGCGTCACACCACTGAACAGATGGCCAGACTCTGCTACAGGCAACCAGTAATATATGTTATTCCATATGGGTCTGACAACTTCGCTGTGTCACGTACCATTACAAGAAGATGCTCTCTAGCTAATGTGCTTGAACCTGCATTTGACACCTTCTAATTCAGATCAGCTTCTGCGCTGTTGAAGGTCACAGACAGTGGGGGGGAAGAAAGCAGGTTGGGGCCAGGGATCAAATGAAATTGCTGTGATTGAGTGTGCTGAATTACATTAACATTTATTTTACCAAAGGACGTGTTTTGTTCAGTGTGTTCAGAACCCCCAATTACTTTGATGGAGTTCACAGCAGATGATGGAAAGAAGCTGTAATCCACCTGTGCTCCCACGTTTGATTCATGAAAGTTGCACTTAAATATGCTTTACTCCATTAGATTATATAACATTAAGTGGACAGGTGTCAAAAAGCGTTCTTACACCAAGTGATAAACACGTTGTGTTGACGGACTCTGATCTGCTCATGAAATCTGTGGAAAAGCTCAGTTGCTACAGCATGAACAATATAAGCAGCCATTGATAAAGAATTCCAGTGTAAAGGTTCAAGGTAAAGCCACGCTTCAGAAGAAATCATGAATGCTGCAATAGTTCTGGGTTTGAACCACCTCTGAACCGCCACAGCAAAGGAACATTTTGTAATTAACTTTTTAGGTTGATCCAATGATCCTGATTAAAAATCTACTTTGGTCAAAATGAGTATTAGTTGAAATGATCCTTTAAACTGCCTTTTTATTGACATAATCTCTTCCTGTGAGTAGGTGGCTGCAGCTCAGGAGGTAGAGCGACCTGCTCTTCCTTCTATTCACCATCACAAAGTTGGCGGTTCATTCACTGACTCTTCCTGCCCACATGGTTCAGTGTCCTTGGGCAACACACTGAACCTCATGTTGCTCTCGGTGGGTCAGGCCAGCCGGACAGCGTGTGTGTGTGTGTGTGTGTGTGTGTGTGTGTGTGTGCGCGCGCGTGTGTGTGTCTGTGACAAAGGGCGAATGAAAGAGCAAATTGTAAAGTGCTTTGACTGTCAAGCGTACCTTATACGGTGGATCTGTTTCATAATCGTTACTCCCACATGGATGCTGACGCTGACCATCTAAGCAGAAGTAACCTGACATGTAGCTGAGAAAATGAATGTGGTTCATTTAGAAAAGCTGCAAATCTGTGGCCATTACTTTTAGATTAACAAAACAAACAATCCCAAGGACAAGGATGCCCCTTCACCCCGATTCATATCATCGGTTCAGTAAACCTTGAGTCAACTTGTATTTTGCCAGCTGAATCAGATCTTTTTTTTTCTGTTATACACGCTAACATGAACATGAGCTACATCTTTACAGCTATGGCACTAAATATTGGCAAAGTTTTAGTACCCTGCTGCATCCTCCCCTACTGTTCAGTGTTTTCGACTTTGACTCCGTCAGCTGAGGAGAGGTGCTCCGAGCTATGACCAGGTTCTCTGACTGCACGGACGTCTGATATCGTCAAATTAATTGGCGTCGCTCTTGTAGGGATTTATTGTGTGGACATTGTTTGTCGATGTAACTGGGCAGCGAGGAAAACTGTATAATCTGTATACAAGTTAAAATACTAAAAACCCTCATAACATTTCCCCTATAGTGTCCGTCATACTCACCGGAGCACGATGGACCTTATAGAGATGAAAACTACTGAGAAAGGACCTCGTGGAGAGTGAATCGTGGCTGCCCTGCAGCATTGTGGTCATCAGCAGGTGAAGACATTTTGGAAGCTGATGTTGAATCTACTTATGAAGCTCGCTGTGGCTCTTTCTGCTTTCCCGTTCATCACTACGATATTTAAAACTCATCCTCTGACTGAACAGCTTCCAACATGTCCATATGTTGAACCTTAGCACTGTGTGGTAAACTTAGCACAACTCTGTTACAACTGAAAATAACTAGTTAATGGTTAAAAAAGACTGGTGGTGGACAGAATATACATTAATGTAAAAGGGAAACGTGACTCTAAAGCACCAGCGATGAGGCTCAGCGTGTGTTGGTCTCAAAAAGGATTCAGTTTGCTGCATCTCAGACTGGAAAAATAACTGGAGCTATATGCCTGTCAAGGTCTTGAAACCTGCCTCAGATCAATACCTGTGACATTTCTATACTTCACTCCAACATTATGGTTTCCAGGCTGACTTAATGAAATTGATACACACTATTTTCTGCCTCCATCACTGTCATGGCAGAAAGTAAAACCTCCATAGATTCGAGCAAAGGCAGCCACCGGCACTCTTACTTACTGAGGGCAGAAAGTCTGTTCTGTATCTAAGAAGGAAAAAACATTTATACACAGAAATAGCAGGAGAATGTGAGACGATGCTGATTAGCAATTTATTAGTTTTTATGACTTTGTGAAAGTCTAAGTACTGAACGCTTGTTAATCATTAACAATAAGACGAAAGACAAACAGTTTGAAATGTTTTTTTATCTACAGATATGGGAACCACCAATGTTCATTGTATTCAGTTATGAATACCAAATGATTACATTCCTACGTCACTGATATTCTAAATTATAGACCATTATAGTCATTTATGGACATCTACAGTCCGTCCTGGTTTGACCAGCTCCAGATATTAGAGGTTGTAGCAGCATGCTTGTCGATGTAACACGTGTACATGCATAGCTATATTTATCCATATCTAAATAAAGATGCTGTTATCAAACCTTCTGAGACTGTAGGATGAACATTATATTTCTTATCTAAATGTCCACAATAAGCTGGGCTGAATAACAAAGAGGAACCTGGAACTCAGGACTAAAACGTGGCTGTGCTTATTTTTTCTTCTCACCCTTCCAGGAAAATAACCATTTTCTCTCAGCCTTTGATAATACTTAATTTATTTAAATTGGTTTTGATCTGAATTATTTATTATTTTTTCACTCTTAAGATAATAGGAATATGTGGGAAGTCATTGCCCAGAGTTCTTTAATTTGTGCTATCTCAGATCTTCAGTTCTGTTTTTGTTCACTATTTTTGTCCAGTTAACTAATTAGCCGGAAAAGGAGAGGAACTGAAAACTCAGTTGTTTGGTTGCAGAAACATCTGAATATCCTCTGCTATATAGAGAGATTACAAGTTCTCCCAGCACGGTAACATTCAGTGGTTCCAGACTGATCCCATTCACTGCTGGTCCTTGAAGGGGTTCGTGTTCTTGTGTTACATTCGTAATAGTCAGATTCGTACGCACACACACACACACACATCTTTGGGGGCTCATAAATGGAGGAACGTGGTCAGGTGTGACCTGTTCCCTTGTGACTTCGTGACTTATCAAGCAGATACAAAACCTGAATGTGGTTCTGCGTGTTACACTGAGGCAAGTGAAGGACAAAGAAATGGGATATTGTTCACTGTTGTTGGGGACAAGCGTTGGGGACTTTAGGGACAATATGATGTGATGACAATCCGACCTCAAGTGACTGCAATAGATTTCAAGTAGACTGGTAAAAGCTGGAGGGATGAGCTCAGAAAACACACTGAAGTGTTCACCTTCCCCCGAACATTAGAGCTCTTCTGGTTAATATTGGATGGAGTGATGGCGAGCCTTTTAGACAGAGAGAAATGGATGAAGCCAGGGGGAAAATGGAAAGTGACGGGGGCGCTCTCTTTGTCTGCTGGCCTTAAGTGCTAAAGTAGATTCAGTTCACCTGAGTTTGAATACCTGCAGTTCGTATTGGTTGGGACTGACAGCCCTTCACATGGCCTCTGTGTGCTCCTTTATTCACTGATTAACTCAGAC
The DNA here is from genome assembly GCA_034779795.1 of Ctenopoma multispine. Classification (NCBI taxonomy): domain Eukaryota; kingdom Metazoa; phylum Chordata; class Actinopteri; order Anabantiformes; family Anabantidae; genus Ctenopoma; species Ctenopoma multispine. The sequence continues at coordinate 20,049,727 of JAUYWH010000007.1, forward strand.
AGAACTCCTCCGTAGTCAGAAATAAAAGCCACTGAAGGTGCCATATATCTCTTCTTGTTCAGCTCATGTGCTAACTTTAATTTACTTGTAGTTTTAACCAGTAACCTTCTTTGTGATGGGTTCTCTGGGTTCTTAATCCTGTTTAAATGTGACACAGATGTGTCCAGTCGATACGTTAATAAAATGTACCAGAATAACATTGGCCCTGTGTGAAGTAACATTCATTCACCAGGGCACAGACCCTACAGATCCAAGAAGTCTTCCCATTCAGTTAATCTTGTAACTTAACTTTGAGTCATTCTACGGCTGTTATTATTTAGATTTGTGCTTACATGGTGCATTTCACTAATTAAATCACTTAATGAAATTAAAATGAACCAATTTGTCATATACAATATAAATACACAAAGATTAGGAGAAATGGAGGAGCGAGTGTTTTTGGCTCAGGGCCCATAGTTAATCCATCCTGGCTTGGTGATACAGTAAAGAGCTCCTCTTTATCCACAAGGAGTCATCTGTTTCACAGACCGTTTACTTTCTGTGACAGGCCGCGAACAAAAAAGACTGCAGTGAAATTCACGAGTGTTAACTTAAATTAAATGACTAAATCAGATCATTTAAGTAAAACCTAATGATTTATCCAGAAAGTACTGAACATGATCTCAGGGTCAGAGTCTGGGTACTTTTACTTCTGCTTTCAGCCCTGACAGCTTCTGACAAAGGTTTAGCTTCCATGTTTGGTTTTCATTATGTGGGTTTCAGGTTGGATTTGGGCTTCTTCACTGTGGGAGCATGCTGACCTTAGATGACCCTGAGTCGTGCCTGTGGATAGTTCAGTTGTTGATTGTGTTTTTATTTGAACTTCTTTCCCAGCCACATGTTTGCCCGGTGTTTGGAAAAGACAAGACCGATCTTGATACGGACAAAGACGGTTTGTCTCAGTCAGACCTAAAGAGAAACAATAAGTTGGCTGTGTTAGTATTAAATTTGTAGTCAGTTTAAGATTTGAATTATCAAGCATCAGTCATGTTGCTATGGTTACGTGCAATTCACAATAGCTGCACTGCTGTAACACAGTGGTGAAACTGGATTTTTTGAGGTTTGCAATTTTTCGCACTGGACTCAGAAATATGCATAGAATCCAGTGAACTCTAATATAAACCTGTTTATGGTTTTATTGTAAAGCCGCCACAGGAAGTGGAATGAATTGTAGCTTGTCACAGCCACGCTGCATTGCCAATGAAAAAAAGACGCAGGTCTGCAAACTAGATCAGAACCTAATGGGACAATTAGAAAAACAGCCACAGTATTACAGCTGTTACTGTACACGGAAAGCTGCAGGCGACATGCCACCAATTCCACAGCATTTATGTCAAAAACTGTACAAAATCTCCTGAGATGACCAACTAGTCATTCTGAGGCGCTCCAGTCTTATCTCTGGCTGCCTCCTTCGTCCGCAGCATTGTGAAATACGACTGATAGACTGTTTGTTGCTGTCAGGTCATTTGAAGGTGAAGCTGAGTACGTAATAGTAAATATATTCTACTAAACCGTTTAACAGCACCCCCTCTGTGAACGGTCAGGTTCTTGTATGTACAGATATCGATTTTACACTTTTATCTCTCCTTCCTGGCAACAATCTCGTCTGGAAGCGTTTAGAACAGTCTGTCAGTCCCATTCCTGTAAACACAATATCTGACAAACGCCTTGAGGGGATTTCCTTTAGATTTTGGTGATCAAAGGTCAAAGTCACTGTGAGTTTGTACAGGTCGAACAGATTGGATAACAGGGCTGTTTTTCTACACTCACTGTCAATTAGATATGTATTTCTATAAAATGCTTCTTCACTACTGCTTCTCTGAACGGAGCCTGTCACGCTCTCCTGCGTCCTCGAGCACTTCCAGTGTGGCAGTAGTGGACTTGGACTTTGCTTTTCTGTGTTTTGTCCTCAGGGGCCACTGTAGTAAAGTGACACATCACGTGGACTGCACACTGATTCCGTATGAACAATCAAAGGTTTGAAATATGGATTCACACAGTGTAATAAAACCATTTTAATATGCTCGACTGCTCTTACAGATTTAAAGGACAGGATCATAGCATGCACACTGATGCTTTATCAATAAACCAATTTAATGTGGCCTGGTTGTGTGTCAGCTCGAGGATTTTAAATGTGTTAATAATTGTTCTCACTCACACACTCGGACAAGCATGCCACCAAACATTTCATCAATAAACCATTTTTAACGTGGCCGACTTGTATGTGCTGAAGGATTTGTGAGGCAGGATAATAACACGCACACTCTGCCGGCCCATTGAGTGCAGCCAGCATCCAGCTCTGGTTGCTGGAGACACATCCATGTGGACCTCAATTCACTTAAGTCCTACATTCAGCTCTTACCTCCAATTTCACCATCTGCAAGCGTGAATAATGCAGAACCGTAAAGGTTTGTTACGTGAATGGAGAAGATGTTTGAAAAGCCTGACAAAAATGACTGATGCATGACAAATGGGTCACAGAGACCCGTATGTGGACCGTAGCAGAAGAGGTCTCTCTCCCCGCAGCAGGATCTTCTTTTGTAGTGTGACTGATGTTTGATTGATAGCACGGTTTGTTTTTATAGCAGAGAGGAAGATGCGTCATTTTGGGAAGGCTGACGATAACCATCCAGTCAGGAAGACATTTGAGTCATCTCTGACAATGTAAATGCTGTCAGAAGGGTCGGATCAGGTTCTGGAAGTGTCTGACTCGTGTCTGACTCGTGTGTTCATGCTCAATTTACCTGTCGTCATCATCAGTCGCAGATCTGCTTGTTGTAATGTGAATGTAGTCTTTCCAGTCCGTCTCTGTGCAGGTGACGCGCTGAACTCTGACCACAGCTTGAGATTTGTCACAGGATGACTTATGAGCAGAAGGAGAGTTGTGAAGCAGTTTGCATAGTGTCACACTCAGTTGTCAGCGTGTTAGATACAGCTGCTTAAAATGAATACAAAAAAAGCAAAACCAAAAATCCTCATTCATGTAGGTGATAATGTTCAGTTTGTATGAATGGGCTGGAAAAAACCACAACACCTCTCACCAAACACTAAAAATGCTAACCTCGATGAATCAGGACCGACTGACTGTCATTGTTTGAGCTGGATGGACTTAAAGTGGATTTAATTGCATCTCTTAGTTGTAATGTCTGATGGCATGTTTATTCCAGATGTCAAACGTTAGCGGGTCTGGTGACGTGCTCCTTCACTGCTGCTTCTGTAAGTGAAGTTTTCCACGTCCAGGGGGGCAGTGGCAGAAACATGTCACTGTTATAATAATCGTTCCGCATGTTGTTGTCTGCTTGTGTTGACTGAGAGCATCATAGAGGGGTTGGACTCGTCAGTCACCAGCAGCAGCTTAAAGCATAAAACAGTAGTTACACTGATTTTCTGACATTACCCAGCATTCATCTTCATTCTGTCTCCCGCAGATGAAACCGCACCTCTGCTGTAACTATGAAAGTCATTTGCTGCTGTACTGTTCTCACTGGTTGTTGGTTTAAAAATCCCAGTTTAGTGGTTTGGGGAAGAACCTTGACTTTGACTTGAGTGTTGAGTTTGTGTGCGTCTGTCTTCGCTGCCACACAGATGTGGAAACCCTGGAGTTGCTGTACTTTCTGATAACAGACACAAAGGTTTCACGGCAGCTTTGACTGTTTGTCTACATCTTTTAACGCGTGCGTGCCTGTACTTTAAATCCTGTTCGTTCTTTGTTTTAATCACATTTGGAACCAGGTGGACAAAGTTTAGATGAGACTGGTTTAACATTTTACACATATTCACTGAGACACTGACTCTGTCTACAGCTATTGGATTAAATTCATTACTTGTATTTGAATGAATGGAAACAACCTACGGTAAATATTCATTGTTGACACAGTAATTTCACTTTGCAGTTTTATCTAACTTTTTAAAAGTAATTTGCTTTGACGCAGGAGTGTTTGTGTTAAACGTCCCTCTTAAAGGTTTTGGCACTGATGAACCAGCCGTCGTCTTTCTCCAGTCAGAAGAAAGAGAAACGAGGGGACAAACAGGTGACAAAGCTTTAACAGCACGTTCAGTGGAACATGACTTCTATTCTAAATTTGAACGGCACAGTTATGAAATCAGCAGGAAATTATTAAGTTGCAAAGCCCACCTTATGTTTCAAAGGTGGATAAAAGAGTTTGACTGAGCAGGACGAGAGGAGCGGGGGGGGGTCTAAATAAGACGGATGAGTCAGAGGTTTTACAATAGATCATGTAACAGTGCAGCTAATTATCCTGTAGCCTCGTACTCAGAGCTCTGTGCTTTGGTGTGGGTGAGATGTGACGTCTCTTTTCAGCCACAGTGGTTATCGCTGCTCTATCACTGACTCTTCCAGGCAAAGACCCACAAAATGTCAAATGTTTACATCACTGAGGTCCTGTCTGAAACAGGAGGAAAAGCTAAATGTGCGTAACTGTAGGTTTGAAAATATAACAAAACGCTGCAGATAACTAGCCAGATACAGACAAAGCTGTACCTTGTCATTTTATTTTTGGATTTTGGAGTTAGCCTCAAACCTCCTTCCTTTTCCAGGCGCACAAAGAAAAACAAACCACAGCCTCACACCAAAGTTAAGAAGCTGGTTTGAGCGTGTGACTCTTGCATGTGGGTCACTTGGTGACCTGAGCAGGTATCCGCTGGGTCATTTACAGAATGTGGTGTGTGTGTGTGTTCTGAGTCTGTGGTCACCTGTAAACGTCTCCAAAGGCTCCTGCAAACTGTCTCCGCCCAGAGGCTGTAGCACAGTTTGCTGCTTTGTGTGTGTGTGTGTGTGTGTGTGTGTGTGCATGTTGGAACAGGATGACCAGGCTGTTCAAACAGCACAATGGGCCCAGCTGTGTGGGAAGTGATTTCTAAAATTGCATCATGGCAGCCTCTCCATCATTCACAGAACACATGACTGATCCTCCTTTCTCTGCATTCTCTGAAAGAACAACGGCAGGTTTTATGCGGATAGATGTGTCCTAATTTGAATTCTCACCTCGGTTGCCATCCTTGCTCACTCTCATCCTCATGTCTCATTTATTCTTTGTTCTGTAAGCTCTCAGTCATCCTGCTCTCCCTGATTCTTTTTTCTACCCTCTCTTGCCCATATTTTCTCCCCATTCACCCTCTGTGGCTGTCATTCCCCTTTTATAGTACTGTGATTATGATGCTTCCTCCTAATGATGTCTTTGGATTAAAGTCTTTTCTGGTGCATATAAAGCGAAGCCGTCTCCACTCTGCTGCATGGGGAGTTTTTGGCAGCACTAATGTGACAACGAGGCAGAGAAATACACACTGCAGCCATTTCAAAACCCCATATTCACACTGTAATAATCCCAATTTAACCATTAGGTAGAATACAAGCAAACAAGTCCCTGATTCCCCCAAGTATCAGTCACAGTTTGATCTAAAACAACTTTCGTGACCTTCCAGATGCTAAAGATGCAGTGTGGCAATGTTTGAAAAGTTCCTCCTGCTCAGATAATTTCACACTCCACCACTTGTCACTCCCCCTGATGAGCTGTCTAATTGACTCTGTGCGTGATCATATAGTACTGAAACGTTCAACATCGTACCTGATGATACCTATAGATTTTATTATCAGGCGTTTTGTCTATGCGAGTGACTCAAAGCTGCAACATGCACCTCAAGCTACTCTCAGCATCTGGCTCTGAAACCGTTCACTCTGCTCCCCCCCAGCTCTCTCTCTCCCTGCTCTGCTCTTTTAAATCTGCTACGTTGCACCGTGCTCTGCAGAGTCTTTCAGGTACATGTAGTGTTACAGTTCAACAAATCCACAGTTCAGGGCCTCTTGAAACGCTTTGAACCAGAACAGCAGCTGAAAGACACTTCTCTGGACACTTGTTACCTTTTTAGTGTAAAGCCTGTACACAAAGAGAAGGACAGGTTCAAGTACAACAAAAAATTTCGGATGTCTGCGATATTAGATGAATTTTGGGGGCATCAGAGAGTATTAATATGCAGGGGGCTCTTCCAATAGAGAGGTGAGATGTCTCCAACAGGCTGGCAGCAAGTTGGATTCATGGCCACTTAATGAACATTAACGTTCCCTCCCAGCAGCTTACATACAGTATTTAAGCAGCTGTCACGGCTTCATCCAGGATCATCTTCTGTTGCACATGAGATTGTAGAGAAGAATACAACACTGCCGGTGCACGAGGCTCATTGATGTGATTACACCAGCAGCCACACAGGCTGGAACCAAACCAACAGATTATTGGAAGTCAAACTGTCCGAGTCTGCACCCACCAGACTCGTTTACTGTTCTAACGAGTGTTTGAGTATTTCTTAATTGATCTTTAACACCCTGTGTATAATACTGATCTGTCTTACAGGACTAAGAGGATTTTCTCAGGAAGGCCAGTGGTGAGTCCAGGCTTCAGAAACTGGTAAGTGATGTCAGTGCACCATGGGCTGTCCAATCCTGGTCCTTCAGGGCAACTGTCCAACCAACTGCTGGTGACTTGGTTCAGGTGTGTTCAGCCAATCACAAGCTGTAAGCGCAGGAAGGGTTGTAAAACAAAGACAGGATTGGACTCTCAATGTGTCACAGTGTCACGTGAGCATAGTTGTTGTGTATTGCAGTTTAAAAGAGTAAAAGTAGTCTCCCTTTATCCCTTCATAGGTGTTTGTGTCTGCAAACACATCATATTTAAGAATTCTCAGCACCATTAGGCTGTGTGAAAATGTGCTGACCTTTATGATCATGAGGAAGAAAAAGGCAGCGATGCAGTGTTTCCCTAAAAGGAGAAAAACAACCCAACAACCAGACTTTCCCTACGTCCCGGGCGAAGCACAAACCTCAGCATCTTGACTGTGTAGCTTGACAAGCTGATAAATCCTGTGGAGGACGTCAGTCAGATCTGACAAGCTGAAGCGAGGAGGCTAATGGTGCAGAGGACTCGAAAAACAACAACAACAAAAAAAGTGCAGAGAGAAAATTGCAAAGCTGAGAATGAAACGGAAATCTGGCTCCGGTTTGGACCCTCACTCAACCATCGCAGCCTGCTGCTTTGTGGGAAGTGCTGCGATTTACTGAACGAAAGCCTGTAACTGCAGAACCCTTGAAAACACCCCCAGAGATAATGAATGCCCCCCCACACCGCCACACCCCCTCCAGCGTCATCTCAATGCTGGCTGGAACGATGTGAGCTAGTAACACTGTCGGTGCTGGACAAATGGCCTGAATGTCTCTTGACGTCAGCAACAGCAGATATGAAAAAGACACAAACACACACAGCTTCCTATGCCCCCCCCACACACTTAACACTGAATACATATGTATATACTGAGCTCATAGCAGACAAATTCATTCTTAATTCAACAACCATCAGTGCGGGGTGTCCAGACTGCACATGTAGCAACAGTTCAGCACAGTAATGAAGCTCATTTTCTGATTCTTTGATCTAATTGTGTGAAAATGACAGCCCACACTAAAAGCTGCTGTAAAGAAAGGCGCCTTCTGATTCAGACGATACGAGCAGACCACTACTCTGCATTTCTGAAAGGAATTTCTCTAAAAAGTCATGATGAGGGTTTCATCTCATATTTAGTTTGGAGTGAATTCAGATCCACAGCGAGGTGTCTACACGGTCTCACAATGTGCTGTCATGTCAGTAATTTTCCATTGATTGTGTTTTTTAGCATCTCCTCACAGATGTGATGCGTAGAGAGAGATGACGACTATCGTCCAGGATTCTCAACGTCTTCACAGGATGTTCAGACGTTTTCCTCCAAATTCAACCATCAGGTAAAAAAATCCAACTAGATAAATGAACGGTTTTGCAATAATCTGCTTATATGTCCCAAAGATGAAGCAATTTCCTTTGCCCCATTCGATACACATCTCAGAACATGCTACAGTGTATTTGTAATAATACAGTACAGTTTATGTATTTAATATATTCACTCAAGTGGCGCTGTAGTTTATAAAGTGCTCAAGAACTGCTTAGAAGAAAACATTCTACCCTCCTCCATTTCTTTGACAGCTGTAGTTACGTTGCAGATGTATAAATTATAGTCAGCTAACACATGATGTATTATTATGGGTGAAGAAACGCTCAGTACATACTGTCACATGGTTAAAATCAGCTCCTCGTTTACCAGTTAGTGACACGTTAATAATTATAATGCAGTAATATACATTTAATTCTGAAATCAAATGTAAATCATTGTACAGTAATGAGCCATTTTGCTTTGGGTAGCTGGCACTTTAAGTATATTTACATGCTAGTACTTCTCCCATCACTGGTGTCTGTGGTGTAGATGCTTTTGTGTATTAGTACTTTACTGCGACCTGTCTGGTCAGCAATTATGTATCATGACGATGAGCAGAAATTTCAAGGCTGATTTACTTCTTCACTGAACTTTATTTTCTTTGTGCCCACACAGCGACAGCCTGCCTCCAACAGAAGACACCCCGGGGGGAGGCTCGCTGTCAGCAACAGCTTTCAGGCTTGTTTTTGCCACCTTTACACAGTAAGTGTCATTAACATCAAAATGCTTTGTGGAGCTAAAGTGACTGAATGGAGTCATGGACTAGTCTATAACTGATATATAACCTTATTCTAATACACTGGGTCAGTGATTAAGGTTGACTACAGGCTTCAGAGTGATGCCGGGCTGATCTACAGAATACAGAGCTCAAAGTCAAACTGTATGTTTGAAACACTTCACCAGTGGTGAACAGTGTTGTAAATGTAACACAGAAGCCATGTAAATGATTTGTATGTTTTTAATCAGTGACATCTGAAAAAGGAGAAAAAAACATGATATAACGGGAAAGTGCACGGTTTGAGAATTTTAAAACAAGAGAACAATACTCATCAATCCTTCATCTAGAACAGAACGTAGTGACATCAAGAGTCTTACACAGTGAGGTCCTTACACCTGGTACTGTAGACATCTGTATTTAAGAGCCGTACATCTTGGCCCCGATTTCTTAGTGTACTCAATGTTCAACATAGTGAAAGTGAGAGAAGGATTTGTAGCCACCAGATATGAGACCAACTCAAAAACAGAAAGACCGCATGAACGTGTCTCATGACGTGCACAGTGAAAGCATTACTGTTATTCATCCTACACATATAGCTAGTTTTGTTCTTACTTAAATTTCATCCTGGATAGTGATAAAGTGCAGCAGGAGTTTGGGGAGAAGAGGATGTTACTCAGCTGACAACAGTGAACATTGATTTCTGACTGGAACCGTTGTGAGAGATGCTGTCAGAGGTGTATGAGCAGTGACTTAGTGGTTTACTGTAAGATAGCAAAAGTCATACTACAGTTTGAACGGTAATTTACATTTATAAAATCAGTGACACAAAAAATAACAACCCAACTCCAGCACAGGCCAGAAGTTTCAACTTTAAAAAATTGCACAGTTCTGCCTTATGACAAAAGTTTAGAGTGCTTAATATTAGAGGATAAATGACATCATACATCACTGAAAGATGAAGCAGAGCAAGATACTTTCTACCAGCTAAAAACTGATTAAGACTATTTGGAGTTAGTCATTATAAGACTGATGCCACATTAAATACAGCAGAGAGGAGCTGGACAGATGACATCAGATTGTCAACTTCCTCTGGTAACATTTTAGGTAGTACATATTTATCAATGCTATTAAACTTCCCTGGATTAAAATATCTAGTGTTTCCCACAGGTGACATCAGCTGGATAAATGTTTAATATCATGCATGTACTCCCCAAACTAGAACCATTGTTCGTTAGATGATAAATTGGTGAAGTCCCCCTTTAAGACATGACGTAGGCTAACACTAGTAGAGTTTCTTGTTAAAGTGTTGAGGGATGTACCAACCCTCAAAACACACGTGTGGATTTAACAACACGTAACTGATCTCTGCTCCACAATCAAACGGGAGAGGTATTCATCTCCCAACTCAGCGGAAAAGTGAACTGTTCCTTTAACTGCCAAATAACCAGTTAGTATATTTGTGACTTTGCTCTAAAATTATATTAGAACCATAAAAAAACAAATTACTGATACCTACTCTAGGACTCTCACTCTAACGTCTCAGAGAAGAATGTGCTGGATTAGTGGACAGTACTGGTACATGCGGTGAAGGTTAATTATTTAGCAGTCCTGGAGCGAAGGCGCCTCTTAATGATCTGATGGTCGCTCTCTTTCTCCTCTGGCTCTCTGCTGATGATCTGAAACAAAGAAAATGGTAGAAATGAGTGTACGTATAGCTGTGAGGTTGGAATTAGAGGAGCGCAGACACACTCTTAATTAAACACCTTGTGAATGACCAATACAGAGAAGAAAATAAGGCCCCTGACCTCCTGGTCAACAAACACAAGATATTAACAGCTGTGGAACATGTCTGAATGTGGATATCACTTATCCAGACACATAAACCGAGTGCAAATCAGCACAAAATTTACAAATGTTTAAGTGCAAGGTGCTAATGAACAACTAGACTTTACAAATATACAGTAGACCTGATAAAAGCAGCTGTTTCTAATGTGATTTTATGTAGCAGGTGTTCCAGCCTGCTTTCATACTGATGTTTCTTTTCATTTTGCAGGACTTCAGTCAGTGTGATTGTGTTCTGCGTGTCAAACTCTTTCGATTGTTGTTGCCGTTTACATTTTCTTCTCATTTACTTGTCAATCATCTATTAAACTTGTACTAAAAGAACAAATGGTTCAGTAATTACATGTTTCTATACTTTTACATATTAAAACAGAAGCTGAGTCTGTTTGTACTGTTTTTTTGTTCCCTTCAAGGTGACAGAGTGTAGGTATAATCAACTTATGTATAATAGAGACAAAGTGTGTGCATGTCTTACTGGGTGTGATGGCATGTCCATGGGGGAGGAGATTTCAGGCCTGTAGAGTTTCCTTTTGTTCCTCTTGGCTCTCAGACTGAGGGATGATGAGGAGGCAGCTGAATCTGCACCACTTCGACCGCTCACTAGACTAATCATCTTCTTGGCTGCGGAGACGGAGACAAAGAGGAACATGCTGAATAGATACCTCAGATGGATCTTTTAACTGATTGCTTCGTTTTATCTTGTTGAAAGACCTGATGCTATTAAAGATTGTGTGCATCTCTTTTCCAATGAAGAAATCTTTTTAGCAGAAAATGTGAAGCATTAATCTGATTATTGTAAAGACATGAATCAGACTCTACTCAGCATTTCCAATTCAAACCACATGTGGTTTTGATTTTATTAGGGGGATTGTACGACTTTCACCTTTGCATTTCTACACAACACCGTCACAGTTGGAATTCACTGTCCAAAAAAATGAAAGGAAGACTGCAGGATATGTGGAATAAAGGAGATGAGGAGGAACAGGATGGGAGAAGAACAAAGAGATTAGACAGGGAAAAGGGATGACTTGGCATCCTTTGACGTGGAGGAGAGAAACAAAGATCAGTGGAGGAACAGAGGGGAAAAAAGTGATGGAATCTAAAGATTAAGTAATTAAAAGTCGAGGTGTAGGAGGAAGTAGAAGATGAAGAACTGAGGGACAGGAGAAGGGAACAGAGCGGCAGGAGGGTGGTGGGGGGTCAGATGGTGGCCAGTGAGAGCAGTCTTTGCTGTGTGTGTGTGTGTGTATGAACAGATTTTAACTAACCACAGTGTTTTGATCATGATTTGAATACAAAAGCTTATTTGAAATATCCTAAAAACCAAATGGTTTTATCTCTGCAACACTGCACCAACAACTTCTGTGTTAAGGGCAGAAACCGGTGCAGACTTTCATCATTCATACAGTGCTCACTCCTTTCTCTCCCCACTGTTTTAATCATCTTACCATCTAAAGCAGTTTGTAAGTCAATCTTACAAAAACAACAGTTTTACTTACAGATGAAAAAATGTTTGTGTGTAAAGATCAGCAGTTCAGAAAACTCATCAGTCATAATCATGCTTCACTATATTTCAACTGCTGGTTAAGTTTGAAATGAGGAATATGTGCAGCCTCTGCTCTTCACTCTGTAATCCTTTTCTTTTTAAAAACAAATAAACCTTCTCTCATAGAAGAAACCAACACACTAACCTTTAGTGCCAAGCAGCGTGGGGGAGCTCTGCAGGAAGTCTCCGATCTTCTGCAGCGTTCCTTCCTTTTTGCTGCGGATGCTGCTCTTGGAATCATGGCGCCCCGCTGGGGAAGAGACCTGATCACAGATGACAGTGGTCTGTTGTTAGTGTGTCAGTACATACAGTAGCGTGTTCAGAAGAACTAAAAAAAACATGAGCGGTGAGATATTCCAGTTTAATCAGACAGAATTTTCTTTAAATTACTTATGTTAAGCCTCAGGTGTCAGTTTAATTTACTCCCTTCGTATCATTCAGAGTGACGCCTGAGGTTTACTGATGCATAGAGTTGAATGAAGTATATGTGCATGTCTGCGTGTGTGTGGTTGTCACCTCTTCTTGGTGCGGGGTCAGCTTTGGCGTCAGTTTGGTTCTTGTGTTTCTTCTGTTCTCTGCTTCCACCTCTTCCTACCAACAAAAACACATGTAACATGAAGACACACAAAGACAGAGTGCACTGAGTCATGTGTGAAAGAGGATTAGTAAGAGGCAGAGGTTAGAAGGAGGCAAAGAGCTAAAAACGACTGGATCATTGGACAAGATGGAACTGGTGATTTAGACAGCACGAGGAAAAACATTCAGACGCTTTGTGCACCGGCCCAGTGGGTGGTCAATTCCACTTTCAACACTTTACCAGCCAGAATCATTTTCAAAGAGAGACAACAAGCTCCAATTTAAGGTTATTTACCTGCCAGAGGTGCTGCAGAGAACTGACAAGCTCAACTGTAACCAGGCAAAATATTTTGCCTGCGTTTCTCAGAAGCACCCACAATTAACCTTGAGTTTTCACTTTCAAGCAAGATTCAGATGTCAGCGACGAGCACTGTTATCAGCCATGTGTAGAAACCCTCTCATTAAAGCTAAACAAGTGAACCAAGAAAACAAATATGAGCGTCTGCAATTTTGTCTTCACTTACTGATCAACATGTTTTTGAAATGACAACTGCTGCGTCTGAACACTTTACTTACGAGCTTCTCTAACTCAGAATCAAGAAAGTTCTTCTTCTTGTTCAACAATTTGACCCTTCTCATACTGATGCCAGAGGTAATGTGGCAAAATGATTGACTTTAAAAACAAATCAAAATAGTCTGAGATGTCATCCGTCATATTTCTGCAGCTGCTTCAGTACAACAAATCCCTCACTATATGTTCGTACTCTAGCAAATGATGTGATTCTGACTCACAGAGAGCCGCTTGGGACGCGGCTGACCTGAGAGGGTGGCTCACCAGCCAGGCAGAGGAGTGGGCGTAGTGGACTCCATAAACATGCTCCTTTACTTTGAAAACCAGAAAAAAAAGGTCAAAACGTGGAGTCATCAGTGACTCACTGAACGTTTTTAAAAATAGTCCGTGGAAGGAAAAAGGAATTGGAGAGGTAGAACTGGCACAGTGAAAATGTGAACAAAGCTATATGGTGGAGCTGGAGTGTGCAAGTGTGAGTCAGGAAGAAAGAGCGAAAAAGAAGTGGAGATAAGTGATAAACTGTAGAGGAAGTAAACATGTTTATAGTATTCAAGCAATGTATGAAAATAGAAACAGTTTTTTAAGTACTGCAATTAGCTGGTAGTTATCTGATAACTTACACAGTACAGAGTTTTATGTAATAAGCTAATATTGGCTGATATGTTGGGAAATCCAAAATGTCTGGTTGCATTTATGCAGCCAAGAAGGCGAACATCAATCTTCTCTCTATACAAGAACAACTGAGGGATAACTGAGGATTTATGACTCCCACAGTCTTTATCTTGGAATGATGCACCTCCTGTGAGTTGGAAAGCTAAAATACAGGATGTGAAAGCAGAGAAGATTGGACTACAGACTGTACTACGGCCAAGTAACAGTTCTATAATACAATACAGTACATGACTGTCTATGGCAGACTAACCCCACAGGTACAGGGACACAAAACTGGCACAAATATTGTAAAAAGCTTAAAATTCAGGTTTAGGTTTTTTTTGGGTAGCAGCCACAAGAAAAGCCTCATCATCAATAAATCATTAGAAACTCATCTACTGACAGACAGACATATCTGGCTGGGAGAGAAAAGGCATGAGAAGAGAGGAGGATGGAGAGCTGCAACAGTGGATAAAAAGAGGATATCAGAAGAAACGAAGACAAGAGGTGAGACAGAAATGAGAGAGCAACATGATGGCAGCCTGACAAGAAAACTATTATGGGCCCAGAGTAAAAGGTGAAGCAGTTTATTTGCTCGCATGCGTGTTCACTGTGTGCCAGTTTACATGTTCCAGCCTGCCAACGCTCCATTATCTCAGAAAAACTGAATGGTGCAGAAGTCTGGATGGCTGATAAAATCAGCTCCTGTATCACTGCTGGGTCACTGCCTACAGACATCTACTCATCAGATATGAACCCACTTTACCAACTCCATGCACGGGTGTCACACAGATGAAATACGAGCACTCTAAATTTAATCATTTCAGTGATTTTGACAACATAATTACTTATTAAAAATAATTAAAAAGGACACAACTGACATCTACTTTACATTTACAAATGTTATAGAAGGGAGGTTCACATCTTCTTACGTGTCAAGCATCTGACGCATTTCAAGGGATTCACTATGGATTAGCGGTGTAACAACAATTCTCTAAATTCACAGTTTGGTTCAAAACTCTATTTCGCAGCCATGGTTTGATTCATAACTTGATTTTTTTTCGTGTCTGTTTTCTTGGAGGTTAGGGCATTTCCTACACTCTGTAATGTCCCTGAACACCTCACGATGTCTGTGACCCACACTGTAACGTCCCTAAATGCAGCGCAAGAAACCAGCTGCTGATAGACTGCTAACATAAAGCCAGCACACAAAGGCAAGTGACAGGTCCTCTTATGAATTCAGGATCTTTATTTGTAGGAGACTCAGACTAACAGGTTGTGCACAGTGCATCAAGCGCAAAGTGATTTACAGGACACGGGGTAATATCAGCATTTAACACTAATGTGGGACAGATTAACACTCATCTCCACCACTGAAAAGTAATCACACAACAATAACAAAGCAGAAGCAGAGAGAAATGTGAGCAATAACACTGCCAGTCAGAGCATATCTACGACAAGACGGGAGGAACATAATCACCATCTGTTCAAAATGTTCTTTTTAAATACGAAGTGTGGTGGGAATCTTCAGTGGCTTTAAGAGAACTTGATTGAGAGGTTTTCTTTGTATAAAATTATGTTTCAAGCACAGTGAAATAATCATCCACAGAGTTGTGGGAATTAAATTTCCCCAAAGAAAAACTGTAAACCTTAGCTTAGAGCGGGAGAATGAGGGGAAAATGAAAGTTCATGGACTGTGCAGCCAAATCATTATTACATTTGATCAAGGTGTAAAATTAGTAAGGAACATTTTCACAAGTGCAGCAGTAATTTCACTGATGACTCGAAACCCAGCAGGGAACAGTGTGGGCCTGTGGACACCGCTCGAGTGTCCTTGAACAAGAAAGTGAATCCCAACAAGAGCAGTGCCCTGAGTTTCAAGCTCCACTCTGACCTGCCTCTAAGACAGAGGGCCAGGCTCCAGCTCAATTTTACTCCACCAAAGACATTAAGAGTCAACACCAACCAAGCAGACCAAAGCACTGCTTACATGGTTTTTAAATCCTCTAATCCACATGGTGGAAACGGAGAAAGAAAAAGTGTTGACAGAGGAAATCCACAATTCCACAAGACTTAAAACACCAACACAGCTCTCAGTAGCTGTGTTTTCACAAACCAACAAATAAAGTTACAGAGACAGAAGCACAAGCAAGGTGGAGCATGTGTTACAACCAAAGTCTGATTAAATGCTGAGACTATTTGCCCTTTTGTTCCAATGAGCATTATTACTGTAACTATTCGACTCCAACTAATTATCAGTTTTACCACCTTTTCAGCACACAGCAGTCTATCTGCTAAACAGCACAAGCTTTAGTTCTACTACAGCACTTTCTACTGAAAATTACTCTCTCCTCTCTTGCATGTAATAAAAAAAAAGAAACCAGTAATATTTTTGGTTCTGCCAGCTACGGGTGTGATTATTTTCCAAGTGCACAGTTTAGTTCAGATTTTTGAGCTACAATTCTTAAAATGGCAGATTTGCTTGTACATTCGTTCCTACACTAATAAATCCCACTGTCCTCGTAAGTTGAAAGAGCCTTATAGATGCTCCTACTTAGCATAGCATAGGTAAATGCCCTACAAGTGACCATAAAAAGGCACCAGACTACACGGCCATGTGTGCACACAGGAATCTCACAGCAATTATAAAGAAGGGTTGAAGACTGTGGAGCACCAGACTCTAAAGAGGAGGTACAGCTGCAGGATGTGAACAGCAAACAGGCCTCATACAGTATTTAGGAGCATCAGCAGTGGATATAACATTTGCTGTATAAAATTCTGTTACCAAATGGTTCATGATAAATAAGCAGCCTGGCAGCACAACATTAGAGAATAACAGCGAAAACTATACTGATGGGGTAAATGATGAAGAATGTGATGAAGAGTGTTTGCCTGATTGATGTCTGGAAGGATGAAAATGATGCTGATGATGCCATTTACTCAAAGAAAACCAAAATACCTCACGCGTTGTTCGCCGTTTACTCCTCCTGAAAATGTGAGACTTAAGAAAAGAAAAAGCTTGATTAAAAACATACCTTTAATGCAATGATGTCAGAATATTCTACAGTTTAAAAACATCTGATGAGTATCTCTGGTTTAACTGTGTATGTCAGGTTCTACTGATAAAGGAACCTTTTACACAGTCACACATTCAGACTGGAGGATTAGATTAGTCACAGGATGCAGGCATCACCCACTGACACTCACCCACCCTGACCCAACAGCACCCAGTAGTATGATATAGCATAACTGAGTTTAACATTATGCAATTGTCTTCTCACATACATAAGCAAAAAATAACATGGGTGTTGTGCACTAGTAGAGTGGTAATGACTGAAATAAAATAAACTAACTTTAATTCATGCACAGAAACACACAGTGAGAAAGAGATTGCCCGCTCCTTATTACAGAGCAACTTCAAGCTACTAGAACGATTTGGACCTTTGCTGAATTTTGATTGATAATATACTTTAAGTGTAATCATGTTAGCAGGCACTTCAGGTCCTCCTGGGCCCAGTCCTTTACAGTACTTGTTTCTAAAAGGTATCCTACTACCAGCGCCCAACAGAGTTAAACGCAGATCATCTACAGTAGGTTTACATCCTCGTTTGTCCTTTTATCTGTATATGTATGTGTATCTGCACTTATTTGCACTCTGCTTCCTATTTTGAGGAAACCACAAAATCCTAAAACTATTTCAACATCATGATAAACAGAGAAAAATAAATGGGTGAAGGAAACTTTCTGTGTTCGACACCTCAACACTAATCTGCCACAGAACACCAAGTTGAGGTTGAGAATAAACTGCTTCCCTGTAAAAATAGATGTATCTGCATTTTTCACATGAAAGTCATTACCAAATAATTATTTTTGGACTGCTTCCAAATTAATAATGTGTGATGTCCAGCTGTTCAGCCCATATGGCCACGTAATCAAAACCCTGGAATCTCAAGTGTTACTTTTTAGTCAAAGAACGAGAAGAGAATATATTTTAGCTCCATAAAAACAACGTCTTTATCTAATGCTGCATTTTCTCCACATTCATTACCTCCTTCTGTCCAAATCTTTGTTGATGCATCGTAACACAGCCAACGACAATCTCTCACAGCATAAATCCTCAACCACTTTACCCAATTAATGAAGAGCCAAAGAGGGAAACTGAGCAAGGTGGACGGTTTGTTTTGACAGTTGACTGATCTGAAATGTAAAGCTGCAGTTCTCGCTGAAAGTTCCAAGGACCTCACTGTCTGCATGTCTGTTCTATGACTATAACTCTCTCCCTGACCTCTGTGAGGGCATTAATCAGTTGTGAACCTGCTCTCTACTTGTGGTCCTGCTGGATCAAGGACAGGCCAAGAGCTTGTTGACAGATATCCCTGCAGAGAGACAGACTGAGTGAAGAGATGAGGGATATACTCTGCAGGTCACTTTCAGAATATATAAAAGGCTCTCTGGTGAACGTAAGGCACAGTTTTTACCCTGAAGCATCACTGTGATAGAGGAATAAATCATTTCTGATCATTTCTTGTGTAGGCACTTTATTCATCTGACTACAACAATACTTTTTATTAAAACAACTGAAAGATGTTGTATTTTCTAACAACTGTCTTAGCTAACAAAAGAAATTTTTATGTTTCTATGGTCTCAGTAATTAATTGACTTATTATTGTAATGTGAGTCTTTACTCTCTAACATTCTTTCATTTCTTCAGAGGGTATAAATGTAGTCTAAGAAAGAAGAATGGATGTAAATGTCTACACTAGACATAACTCCGCATGGGAAAAATGTATTGCTGGCCATGATTGACAGGTGTCAGAACAGTACATGTTGTCTGCATATGGGGCTGGGTAGGCGCAGACTGGTCAGTGTCTATGCTTGATACAACATTAAAACCACTAGGGGGTATTAATGTGTAGCTGATCAGAGTTTATGCTAGCAAGAGCGAGTGAGTGTGAGGATGTGTTGATAGGTGGGTAGAGAGTGTTCCCTAACCTAATGAAATAACATATGTACTTTGTTCACTTGGAATAATGAGTTGAATATAGTAGCTGTAAAATCTTCCTGCTCATGTTTTTCTCCCTCTCTCCTTCATATTCATTTGTATTTTAATCTTATTAATGTTAGGGCCACATTATTAAAATACATGATTGTTAAATATTCAAAACTATTGAGCAGGGTAAACAATGCAGCTTGTTTAGAGAAGAGGGTTTTTAATAGCTGTGATGTTCTGCTTGTTGGTTAGTATCCTACAGCCCATTTATCCTATGTTTCCACTGTGGTTTAACTTAGCTCTTAAAGTCTATGTGAAGGTGTAAGATATAAACACTAACATATTCATGACGAATTCAAGTGTTTTAAAAAAAAAAATACCATGCGACTACATACAAATTGTATTTGTAAGTGTTTTTTTGAGCATCAGAAATAATTAAATAATGATTTTGTACCTAATAAACATTGATAAATTTGTCACAGGCTCAGGACAGACTTTTATTCTTAAATGATCTGCAGCGACTACTGATGCAAATCAGGTTAGGTTAGGTAGCTTTATTGTCTCTAAAGAGAAATGGCTTTTGGAGCAAGGAGAAATTGTGGCACACATATAATAAAGGTTTCCTAAATACAAGACCTCCTTAAAATAACTTATCTCTCAGCTGGGCATCTGTGATGACGACTGACGCAGCTGTAGGAGTTCTGCGATGGAACTGCAAAACCTCTATTAGAGACTGTATAACTGGTGTGTGAGGGAGGCAGGCAGAGCGAGCAGCGTTACACTTTGAATGAGCACAGTAAATTACAGTCAACATAAGCCGTGTCATCTTACGCCACTTGGTTTTCTGTAATGACGCAAAGGGACAATATCTTTAGATTTTGAAAGGCTTCGATGAAATAAAAATCATGCAGTAATTATAGGCAATTATGTATACAGTGTATAAATATGTGACTCAACAATAACTTAGTACTACTTTTAGTTTTAGGCTGTGCACTAGAGTATATACAAGTTATTCAGTCCATTCGATGTCTATTTTCTTTTTACTTAATGGTAAGGCAACTTAAACACACCACGAGTTAACAATTACTGGATATATTTTCTACTGAAAGTAAGATAAGACGGTGGGTTTCCAGTGGCAAACCAAAAATACACATCTGCATTTTAAACCGTGTGATTAAGCAACAACACAAAAGAGACGTGTACATTAACTACCGACTCCACAGCAGCAGCAACTGTCACCTTCTGCTCTCTACCTTCCTCCATTGCTTTCTAATCTCTCTGCTGTGGTCCAGCCACCTAACACACTCTCTCCACTTTTATCTCACCATCAAACTCCCCTTCACCTCACCCCACAATCTCTGCTTGCTAGCCACTTATCTTTCCTCTGCTCTTTTCCTCATACCCTCCTCTCCACTCCATCTCGTCAGTGTCTCTCCTTCTCCCCAGCTGGTATTTTCCCCTCTAACCCTAAACCAATCTCTCTCAATTTATTCTTTCTGCCTCCACCTCCACCTGCACACAGTCTCTTTAATTTATTGTAGCCCATTTCTCTTGGTTTAAAACTCACCTTCCCTGTTTGCTTTCTCTATACCTTATCCTGTACCTTTCTCTGTTGCTTGGTCACTGGGTCCACACTTTTTTTGGCTTGGTATTATATGGAGGCTCGTAGCAGGGAAAACGGTGTCACTGCTGAAGCATTAACACAGTGGGTGTTTGTTAAAGAAAGTAAACAAAAAGAAAAAAGACAGACTGACATCATTTTTAAATATATATTACTTTTTCCTTCCTGATTCTTTTCATATTTGTCACGCTTAAATCATTCAAATGATCAAACTCTTTTTTATATCACACAAAGATAACCCAGCTAAATACAAAATGCAGGTTTTAAATGATGATTTCATTTATTAGGGAAAAAAAGCTCTCCTATCCTGCCGGGCCCTTTGTGAAAAGGAAATTTTTTCTTATGCCAACTGTCATTATGAACAACAAAAATACTCTAACACCCACAGAGAATTTACATGGTTCTCCACTCCACTCCACTCTTTTTAAAGGAATGTGTTCATGTTCATAAATGTTGACTGAAGTGGCCCAGATCCCCAGAATAAAGTCTGATGTACCATCACCTCAGTTTAGATGTGCTCTATAACCCCTCCCCAGCACAAAGTCCTACATCTTTTTGTGGCCTTTCATTACACTTCCCTCCCTGTCATTCTGTTCCAGTTCTCTCTTGAACCCAGTCAGCCGACTGACAGTCATTAGGAGATTTCCTTTGGTTCATGACAGAGCTTTCACCCTTGTATAAACACTCCCACTGCTGGTTTCAAAAGAGAGAATGTCATCATACCAGCAGAATACAAGGAGACTAAATCAAAAGGCCTAGTCACAGCGGATGAGAACTTGCTTCATGAATATGGTCTAATTTGTTCCAATGAGCTATTAACAGGACATCTAGGCACACTTAACATCCTCACACGGTCCACACATAAAGTAATGTTTCATTTCATTCAAGGTTACTGTACTTTGACTTACACATTGATGAGGGCAGAGCTGCTATGCAAGGCGCTAGCCTAACCCACAGGGAATAAGTTCAGTGTCTTCCCCAAGGAGTTGGAATGAGCTGGAGGATCATTTCACACAGTGGATTACACAAGGGCCTTTCAACAAAACTACCCTGCTACAGATCGTTACCTTGTACTTTTGCCTATAAAGACTTCACTTGTAAAGTGGTGCTGATTTTTGCATTATAATGTTTCACTGTCTAAGACAACAAATCTCTACTATGAAAAAAACTACAACACGTCACCATATTTTGTACTTTTTGGGTCTGCGTGTAAAACAGTACTGTCGCAATGCTTTTCTATGAATAGTATGAGTTGGAGGCTTCATAAACAACTTGTCCAAATACTTTGAGGTAGGAGTATATTTTATCCCAAGTTAACTTTCAATGTGGCTCCTAGGGCTAATTCTGAGATGGATTATAAATGTGGGTCCTGGCCTGTAGACTGCAGCACTTATAAACTGCTACGCTGCAAGTCTTAACTATGAGAATAAACCAGACTTCTTTCCTTGTTCTTTATTCATCTATTATCCTAACCTGTTATCTTGTATATAAAAGAAACTATCTTGTTATATATTTTTTTCTTTTTCTTTGTTCTTTTGTTGTTGTGTTTTTTGATTAACTTGTTTGTTTGTTTATTTGAGAATGAGGGGGGGGGGGGGACAACAACTAATGAACAAACAAATAAATGAGATGTAAAATTTTAGGGGGTAGGCCCAAATAAGTGTAAACTTCTGCCTACTCCTTTTCAAACACAATAATTAAATGATAATTCACTAAAC
>JAUYWH010000007.1:20072327-20088037 GCA_034779795.1 Ctenopoma multispine
GTAGGCCCAAATAAGTGTAAACTTCTGCCTACTCCTTTTCAAACACAATAATTAAATGATAATATGTAATTATGATGCAAATGTTTGAAATAAAAATTCACTAAACTAAACTAAACCTCACTTCTTCATCCCTCTTTGTCATGCAAAAAACTTGCTACTTCTTGCCGCAACATAACTCAGTAATAACCTTAAAACACTAAGCATGTGCAAGTCCAAATTACTGACATAAGGTATTTTCATGCATCAGCACTCGGAATATATCAGCACCTCCCAAGCACACTGCCACTTGGGTTTATGTGGAAAGAAGATAAATTCAATGTTTACAAGCTGAGCTACAAGCAGAGCAAAAATTTAAAACTAAAATAATGATTCATACATAAAACATACAAGAAATAATTCTTTAATGTAGCCATATTTAACTTTCATTTTCAGATGCATAATCTAGCATACCAACTAAATAATGTAACACCTAGTTTTTCATATCTGATCTTTTATAT
Source organism: Ctenopoma multispine (assembly GCA_034779795.1). Taxonomy (NCBI): domain Eukaryota; kingdom Metazoa; phylum Chordata; class Actinopteri; order Anabantiformes; family Anabantidae; genus Ctenopoma; species Ctenopoma multispine. Next base: position 20,072,825 of record JAUYWH010000007.1, read on the forward strand.
AATGGACAAACAATGTCAATGATAAGTAGAAAAATCTTAGTAGAAATTAGATTAAAGATTACGGTTTACTGTGTGTTATGAGGCATTTAGTATTTAAGTAGATTTAAGTTTGATAAAATCTAATTTAAGATTGTGTTTTCAGCATATTTTCACATGAAGATACGATAAGATTTCAAGATGCATGATTCAAGAGGGGAAAAAAAGAGGAAACAGGAGTCGTACAACTTGCAACCAGCATTACCCTTTGCGGGAGAGTGACAGAGGGATGGTGATGTGACAAGTGAACTGTATCCGACCTTGTGTTCTTCTGTGCCGGATGCTTCTTTAATGTGTTCTCCTGGAGGGGGTGTGTGTGAGCACTAAAGAGAGCGTATGTATGATTCTCCTTGAAAGTGGTATCTTTGATTAATGACCTAGTTTTCTCTCATCCATAGGTGGGGGGTACATACGTGTGAGTGTTTTTACCATTTATACTATATCATATATGAGATACCTTGTTGGGCCAACAACAGTACAAATATATTTCTACACATATTTGAAAACGGACTGAAAATGAAAACTTTAGAAACTATGAGACATTGACATAAGCCATACATTACAAATTATAGTGCTCAAACATTGGAATGTTTAACCTTAAGAGAGATGCTACATCAACATATAGAACAGAAAAAAGGACTAGTCTGTATGGCACAATAACAAATATATAAGTAACTGCGCTACAACAGCAATGCTGTCAATTTTTGTAATATACTGGAGTGTGTGTTCAATACTTCATGTGGGTCTGGCATTTACTTGTTTTCAAACATTTGGCTTTCTGTGTTACAATGCTTTTCTCTACTATATACACATGCTCATATTAGCATGTGCATGTGTCACATGGCTTTGGGAGGGAAATGTAACAGAGGCATTAGCCTACTTCCCTTGAATTAGTTGAAACAAACAAATTAACATAAGTGCAGCTCCTCTGTTGCATTTAATTAAATTCTAGCAAGACAGTGTGCTGAGAACAACCTTTACCTAGTTCGTCCTCCAGTGCAGCTTCACTATTCTATATAACTCGAGTTTCCGTGGAGTCTCTCAATATCACATGACAACGATTCTGCCATGTTTTTGTTAGCGGGAAGATCAATATCTTCAAAATTCAGAATTAATCCTAATTTCTGAGAGAGCTTCACCAACAAATGATGTGTACAGCTCCACACTATGCATCGGAAGTGGTAAAGGTGGAACCACTGACGGTCAAAAGCACCTTTGATACTTAAATTAATAAATAAATTTTCTAGCAATGCATGGCTGTGCATTTTTAATCATCCATTGACTGATGCTAGTCAATGCCTTTCTGTAACTATTCTTCATGTTGTGATCAAAGCCATATACTGCCATTCAGAATGAACTGCAGTTCATTCAGTTTACCACTGAAGTATTTCAAAATCAGTGGAAACAAATGTATGGAAAATGCCTCCAGTGTGAAAGCATCAGTATGTGGCACACTCACTGCTCCATTTCCCAAAGTAACCATTTCTCCACAGACCATGAAGATAATAAACAACTATCATCCCCAAAAATAACTGAAAAAGTCCATTTCTGAAGCTGCTACTGTGCTGTTGTTTTTTCGTTTAGTTTTTATCGTCAGGTGTGCAAATATAGATTTATGTAGCAGGATGTTTTCATATGCAACATTTTTTGTTGACACATGGAGGGCAAGAAATATTTGAATATTTAGCCAATTAAAACTAAAGACTGTCTATTTGTGTTTGATTAGTTCTTACCTTGTCCATCTCCCCACTCTTTCTCTTGCGTGCTGAGCGGGTGATTTTGACGGTGACTGCGTTCTCCTCTCCCTGGCGGCGCAGAGCCATGCGATTTGGCTGCAGAGGGCTGAAGGAGATCTCCAGCTCCGGCTGAGGAAAGCGGCTCGTCCTGCCATTCTCTGTGGAAATCTCAGAGGAGTCCAGCACTGACGGACAGCCAGTTGAGCCCTGCCAAACGGCCGATACTTTTGAGATTAAGGGTTGTTTCATGGTCATTCAAGGCAGAAACGCTTCTTATTCAGATGATACTGGCTGGTGTGTCAGTTACCACAGGTGTTCAAATCAGCCACAACAACAGGCAAACTGTGGCTGAGCAAGATTTAGGCTTTTAAATGCCAGGTTTGCTTTACTTCAGGTTATCTATTTTTGATTGGATTCTGTAGTATGCTACACAGCCATCTTTTGCACATTTGTGTCATCGCTCTCTCAGCTTACCTGACTGCTGACTGAAGCTCTGGTATCCCTCCTTCTTCCAGACATTCTGTTAGTAGTTTCACTCTGAAGTTTCCCAACCACTGTAGTAGGGGTCTCATTGCTTTTAGTCTATCACAAGCAAAAATGGAAATGAAAACTAATGCAGTGCGTAACTATAATATTCATAAAATACACGGATTGATTGAATGCATTATACTACATTTATCTGCCAACTTCTACTACAGCCTTTATAGAGGATTTCTGGCTGCTAAACATTTACAGGTAAACTACACAAGTGTGTAAATTTCAAAGTTCCTCCTCACATACAAATGCCACTAATGCACAAAACAAAAAAGACGATGTCAACATCCAGCAATTTACCGGGACACCGTGTCACTGTGTAAGCAATCCATGCATTTTATTTTAAAGGTGTATTCAAGTTCAAAAGTAATTTTTTAAATGTATTAACATTCAGGAACATTTCCACTATGTAGTCAATTCAAAGTCAGTTCAAAGGGGAACCCAACAGGATTTAAGCTAAAAGGTTAAGCAACCATCTCCTGCCCTAGGCTCCCATCTCTATCCTGTGTGCTCTGACCTGTTCACTGCCGACAGAAGGAAAAACTCACATCTGTATTTAAAAGATTTAATATAAAACACAGTAAAACTATGCTGCTGTCTGCACATTTAACAGGGATGCCGATCAAACAGATACCTGGACTTTGATCAATACTGATCCAATCCAGTTATTGAATTAATAAACTGAATACCTGGCTTGTGGACGACATTGAAGTCATTAGCCTAAAGACATTGCTTTCCTGAAGTATAAAATAAAAAATTGTGCCTCAGCAGCAACTTCAAACAGTGTCCATAATAAACAGGGAAAATGAACTGCTTGGTCATATGGTCTCAAACATGCTTGATAAGTTTGTTGTATTGTATATTGCAGCGCTGCCACCAACAACATTTCCTTTGCACTTAATACAAGTAGCTGATGAATGTGTTGGCGTAGCATGTTGACAAAAAAAACAAAACAGATAAGATACTATTAATCCCAGAGGCAGATTTCATTTTAAAAAATGAAAGTATGATTCTGCAGATAAAAACCGAGATAAAAACTCTATCAAACATGATTCAAGAGGGTAGAACTTAATTCCCTAAACTACTTACTTAGTTACACTAAATCAGGGGTAACATCAGCATTACGGTTGCTGTCAGAGGGCCACTTGTAATTGTGACTCCAAGCAGTGGCTCACGCGTCAAGATGAGCTAAAGCAAGAGCGGCAGAAAAAGGTGAGCCAGAAAAATGCGCTGCACCCGGGTGCTCACATGTGAGCATAAATACACAAAAAAAGAAAAAAATATTAAGGGAAAGACATCACATGAAAGAGTGCACCCGCACACTGGCCACTGCTGCTATTCGAGCGGCTGAAACCACAATCAACATTCAAGTATGTCTGGTTATCAGACACAAAAAAAAAATCTTTGTTTTGTGTGGAATAAACCTTTAACACTGACCTGTGTGACCGTGTCCTCCCTTTCGGCTGTCAGGGCCTTGACCTCTTCTTTCAGTCGCAGGATCTCTGCGTCCCTCTCAGACAATGCAGACTGCAGCTCTGACACACAAACACCACCCTGTAACATAAAGTTCAAGGACAATGAGGATTTTTTTTGTTGTTTTCCAGGGCTTCAAACCACCAATGTCACAAAAAACACTAAAGTGCCTGTAATTCAGCCAATAGTGAGTATTCTTCAAGGACTGCAATAACCTTCAGAGAATGAGGGGAACATATACATCCCCAGGCAAGACTACATAATCAGGACAAAGGACAAGTATTGAATTATATGTGAAAAACATGATGGAATTGCTTCCTGATTGTGGTTCCTAACTCTTATCTCACCAAATATATTACATTTTACAGACAACAATATGACTCAGGGGCAAAACAGAGTTTTAAAATGAAGTGGTGTATGGAAATGGAATAACAAACTCTGAATAGACTCCAGAAGGACCTCTGACTGACACACACGTGCAATAATGTGGTCATTTCAGCACACATGCTTTTCATGTGTGTCGTCCTGTCGCTTTGAGTCATGTTAATATAATATATTGCACTTGTTGCATTGCCCAGTTACCAGTGTAATACAAACTAATTAAACAAGCCTGCAGATAAACCTTTCAGATAGGTTATGTTTATAGCATTCATCGGTTTCAGCAGACAACAGAGACATATCTGAACATCACACCTGTCAACATACATGTGTCTCCAAAGTGTCTCGCTGACCACTTATGTTCAGATTATGTTATTACTACATCACCTATGCTAACATGCCTGAAAGCTGGCTACACCTAGCCTGCCATTAAACCAGGAATGTGGGGGATCATGGAGTCCAACAAGAAGAAAAACAATCACAAACTCTAAGCACTGCTTTCGGTAATACTGAGGAATGATTAGCACCAGCTTCCACATTCCACTTATCCGTTACATTTATCAAGTTTTCTTCATATTGTTCGAGGCTTGTCCCACACAGAGACATCTGCATAAAAATAATTGGAATTCCCCCTCAACTTCTGCCTGATACAGGCTTGTATAACAGTATAGCTGTATCAGACAGTGAGCCCAGCATCAGTGTGATTGGATGAATCATTACAGCCTGCCCTTCACACAGTCTGTTCTGTAGTTATTCTGGGGAAGCTGTCTGGACACAATTAATTAAATTATGTCATTTTGAAAACCACACAAAGCTCAGCGAGGACAAAATGTAGGAGCAAAGTGTAAAATACCAAAATGAAAACAATGTGGGCTGTGGGCGGGACATGTTATACGGCTCCACATTAACAGCACTGATTTGCCTGAAATAAGTCATGCATTTTATAAAGAAGGAAAGAAAAACCAAGATGGAGCTTGTCAAAGTAATGACCTAAAAGGACAGGAGGCTGCTCTAAAACTTTTTCCGCCATCACTCCTCTGCTGTGAAAAATTACAGAACCCAGTTGGTAATGAGCCTAACTGCAAGGATTTTAATTATTTTTAACTCTGTTGTTAACATCTATCAGTCCCTTATTTTGAAAAGCTTACAGTGCTACTGGGAGATTTTCTCCGTTGTCTTTCAGTGCATGAGGGCCCTACTCTGCCAATAAATCATATCAAGGGGCAAATCAACACTAGGTGAAACAGAGAAGAAAACTGTTTGACATGATGCTCAGTGCATTTTCAAACTTTCAGCAAAGTTCCACCTGTGAATAAACCCTGATAATGTCACAGCAAGTGATTTACTTTGACTGATGATGGGAATCAACTGCTCTGACATCTCTGACTGGAGTGTGCAAGGAGGAGAAACATACTGAATGATCTATTAAAAGCCTAAGGATTTGATGCATAAGAGGAATTTTTATCTAAGAGATCTGAGACACTACAGCTGCAAATAACACATAGTCTGACATTCACTAGAAGCTTTTTTAATGTACCTCTTCCACCTCATCTCCATCTCCTCTGAATAACTGTAGCAGACTGAACAATCTAAGGTGTTACACCTAAACTCTCACAGCGAGGGTGTGATTTAAAAAACTGTTTAAATCTTCAGTGTGTGTGTGGTCCCTCTGTGTTATCATCTTGATGCTTGACCTCTTGTGGTAGCTGTGAGTTATTCTGGCGTAGTTGTTGAATGAGTTTGTCTTTCTCTGCTTGGCTGGAGAGAAGCTTCTTTAGTTGGACCTCCAAAGCTGCTACTAGAGTGTCTCTCTCCTTCCTCCACTTCTCCATGGTCTGCTCTTTCTCCATCAGCTGGGACGACAAGGACTCCTGACAAAGATGGAAATGAACACGAAGAGAGAAAGTGAACAAGATTAGACTCCTGTGGAGAGCATGTAAGGGTTTATTCTCTGCATTGTGGCTATTTAGGAAATCTCAGGTTCAGCTGAGCTAGGCTTTGAGATTAATGTTAACATGGTGGCACGTTTACAGGACATGTTTTAGCCTGTGTGTTTTTATGCCCTGTATACCTTCTGTAAACCCTCGTCTTACCAACTGACTGTGCTGGCGAGTGTAGCGTTCTCTGTCTTCAGCAAACTTCCTCATTTCCTGATTCCTCTTATCCTCTGCTTCTTTAGCTTGGCTGATCAGGTACAGCTTCTCCTCCAGCCACTTTCTGCGTTCTGCTTGGTGTTTCTCGGTACACAGCTGTTAAAATAAAAAAATTTAAAAAGCTTTTAAGATTTTTTTAATGCTTATAATAAACAAGAAGTGTGTGAGCCTACAACATCTGTCTCCATCACATAAAAACACGAGCTAAACTGATCTGAACTGTCTGTTTTGTTGGACTATGTTTTGTTTCAAAGGAGTTTGTGCACAAATACTTTTGCACTAACTGTGAATAATTGAGAATCTCCACAGACACACTGTCAGTAACATATTTCTAACTTAATCACATCAAAAAAGTGATCAATCAATATTCCTATCTGAACGTTTCTTTCTGTCCTCCCCCCCGCATCGCTCATTTGAGAACTTTTTTGGCAAGTTCTACCATCTAACACAGCAACAGTCATTTCCCCAACCATTACCTTTAAGCTTTCAAGAGACTGTGCAGCTGCCTCCTTGGCCAGTTTCAGGTCATCTGAAGGGCTGTGGACTTGGTGGTGCGTGTTGTTTCCGTGGTCCTGCTGCAGCAACATTCCTTTCAGTTTCTCCACCTCTGAAATGGTTAATATCACCAACGGTGAATACAACACTATACAACAAACTACTGACAGTCAAACAAGAAAGGAACAACTTTATAAATGTTATAAAGAAAGTTTCTCTTCACTAATCACATTTTTTACACCGTAGATTAAAAAGGCAGAAGTGTGTATTTCAGTAATTGGGATTTTTTATGCTGAGTGTTTTTGTCCTCTCAGTGTCCCTCAGTGTCCTTTCAGCACAGGACGACTTACCAGAATGACTCTGGTATCCAATTAAAATGTTTTGTTTCCAGGAATATATACAAGTTTACTCAAAATCAAGTTCTCAAACAGTCTTGTTTCTCTGCAGTTTGTAAGTATAAGAGGATTAAACAAAGCCGTCCATGGGCTAAATCCCTTTTGATTCAAAACAATGAAGTCTTTATTCTTTTCACTACTCTGTTCCGATGCTATGTCTTACCACTGCAGAGCTCTTGGATGAGATTTAGTTTCTCCTCCAGGACCTGCTCCATCTGCTCCTGCGTCTCTTCCTGCTCTGTCAGAGCCAAACGCATGTCCTCCATCACACGCTCCTTGGCTTCAAGGTCTTCAAATCAATAAAAGCACACTCAAGACACCCACAGACAACAACACATGTTACAGGTTTACACACTAACTGACACCCTAACAGCAATGAATTTCTCTATTGACTAATTAGATAACAGATCAACAGATGACATGTAAATTAGTGTCAACTCCCATATCAAAAGCAGGTCTCTTTGCACAAACATGACAAAATGCTTTTCTTCTATCGAAGCACACACAGAAAGACAAACACTGTACCTATACAGGTCTTCTGGTAGAGCTGGAGTGTCTGGTCAGACTTGGTGTCAGATGATTGTTCCTTTGGGAGGACATGAACAGTCAGAGATAAATAAAGATGGCTCATCAATATACCAGTAAGAAGGTAATTAAAGGGCAATCTGCTGGCTTGCTTACTGACACACAACAAGAAGAAGAGGGCACTGTTCAGAGCTAAAGCCTTCAGAGACTTGGTCTGGTAAATGGAAAAAGAAAAAACTATCATCTTACTAATTTGAGTTGCTGGATGGTTCTGTCTCTGTTTGCGACGTCTAACTGAAGCTGCTTCTTAGCTTTCTCTGTGTCAGCCAGCTTCTGCCTCAAAGCGTTTTCTTCTTCTCTCATGGTTGAGATCTTCAGAGGTTAAAAGAACAAGTTCAGACACGAGGCAACGTTTTTAACATGAAACATCAACATGTTGATTATGTCTGATATAGTATAACTCAAATTGATCATGTTTCCCTTAATTGAACTCTTCAACTTGCAAATAAACACTAACAGCTCTTTTCCTAGGCCAGAGAACATTTTCGAAAAATAAAAATGTGAGGACTTTAAAATGAGAAAAAAATTATATAACACTTTGCAGCATGTTGACAGTAAAGCCTTAAAGTAGTATGTACTTTTATGTACCTCCTTCTGGATCTGCTGGATCTGCTTCTTGTAGTCAGCTAATTTCTCTTTGAGGTCTGAGGAGTCTTCCTCCTTCCTCTGAAGGTCGAGGCTGAGGCTCTTAACTTTCTGAGCGTCCTGCGTAGCATTTTCTTTTAGTCTGGGAGAGTGACACGACATAAAATGACTTAATGTCTTAATAAAGAAAGGATCATATACTGTGGCACATAGCAGCACCTTTACTAACAGTACAATGGACAGATTAATCCAACTCTCCCTGTGCACCATTGTACTTGTGGATAAAAGGGAAAATTATATAAAATATATTCCACAATGTCAAAATAAAATAGCCCAGGACAGGAGAGATATGACAAGACTGCTTCTCGCTGTTTATTAGTTTTCTTTACGTCTCAGGGGAGGACGATCTCAGACGAGAGGAAAACTCACCACATAACAAGACAACATACTCTCAACTTTTACTATTTTTTTATTATTATTTAGAATCACTAAATTACTTAAAATCTGCTGTTTAGATTTATCTGATCCTTTTACTCAGAGAAGATTTTCAATAAGTGGTAACCCACACTAGAATTCCTGTCATTATTATTCTATCCCCCATAACAATTAACAGGCATCCTTTATGATTTCTTGGTGTAGAAAGATCTAATTTGCCACCCTGATAAGTAAATGTGCTGATCACTTACCTGCTGATCTCCTCTGCCTTCTTTTCCAGCTCTGTGTCCTTCTGAGCGATAGCCTCGTGTGCCACAGCCAGCAGCTCTCTGCGCCTTTCTACCTCTTTCCGCCGGGCCTCCTGGACCGCTTGGCTCTCCTCCTCCTCCTGCCGCTCCTGTGCCTCACGCAGACTCTTCTGCAGGGATGTCACCAACGTGTCTTTTTCCAGCAGCTTTTTCTGCAGTTCTACCTCTCTCTCTGCGGAAGCTTTCGCCACCTCTGCTAGCTTCTCTTCCACCTGCTCGTTTGTTTCTTTTAGCATTCTCTCCATCTCTGAAGAGGCTAGCAGAGCTTCAGTTTGGAAGTTCTCCTTAGTTTCTTCTATGCTGGACACCTTTGCCCTGAGGGAGGCAACCTCAGTCTGGAGATCAGAGTTCAACTTCTTGAGGTCTTCAGCAGCAGAGTTGGAGGATCTGTCTGAACCTTTCGATTTAGATTCTTCTAATTTAGCTTTGAGCATCTCTGAAGTCTGCACCTGCTCAGTCAGCTTTAGCTTCAGATCATCTAAGACGTTGTCTGAGCTTTCTTTTTGTTCACACAGTTTGTGTTTTAACTCCTCCAGCTGCTGTTGTGATATCACTTCTTGTTCTTGCAGCTTCTCATTTAACTCCTCTAGCTGCTTTTCCAAGGCCTGTATTTGTTCCTCAAGTTTTGCTCTTAGCTGTCCGACTTCATCTTTGGAAGTCTGCTCTTGGCATTTGAGCTTAGATCGGAGGTCATTCAGTGGTTGCTGCAACATCTCTTGCTCCTGAAGCTGCTTCTTCAGCTCTTCCACATTCTGTTTTGAAGCAGTTTCTTGTTGGTTAAGCTTCTCAGTAAATTGTTCCAGCTGCTGGGCGAAGGCCAGCTGTTTGTGTGCCAACTGTTCCTTTGCCTGCTCCAGCTCATGCTCCAGATGCTCAATTTGTCTGTGTTTGCTCTCGCATTTCTCCTTTTCTTCAGCCAGATTCTTCTTGAGCTTTGACACATCCTCACTCTGCTGATCATTGACACCTCCACAGGAGGAGGTCAGCAGTTCTTTTTTCAGGCCTTGAGCTTCCTGCATCAGCATGTGGATCTCTGATGTTTTCTCCTGGATCTCCTTTGAGTGACTGGCCAGCTGTGTCTCAGCAGACTGCAGTTGGACTAAAGTCTGTTCAGCTCTCTCCTTCTCCCTGGCCACCTGTAATAATTTCCAGAAATATTATTTTGTTTTAAAAGGAAAAAACTCAAATATGAAACGTCTCTCCAAACATTTCTGGAAACAGAAACAGAATAAATTCACATTTGCATTGTTATTTCATGAAGTCATTAAAAATTTTGTATAAATGTCATTTTTAACACTAGAACAGGATTACTAACTACTGAAACTGCTCCTGTGAAAAAAAATCTATCTATCTATCTATCTATGGAATATAGTTACATTCTTCTGTTGTGGTGGAGCTACAGTTTCATTTCAGCAGGTTTTAAGTAGCACTGTGGCCCACCTGATGCTCTTTGGCTTCGAGTTTGGAGGTCAGCTCTCTGACTTGTTGCTGGAGTGCTTCAGCCTCCTGTTGCCTCTTTCCACTCTCTTCAACCAACCTGCTAATTTCCATCCTTTCCACCACGAGAATAGCCTGGACCTCCTCTACCCTACTCCTTCCTTCACCAAGAGCAGCAAGTGCCTCGTCTCTGCTTTGCTTCACTTCTGCAAGGGCTGCAATTGCATCCTCCTTGGCTCTCCTTTCAGCTTCGAGGGCAACCAAATTTTTGTCTTTGCCTTTTCTCTCCTCTTCAAGGGATTCTAACGCCTCCTCCTTGTTTCGTTTTAGCTCCCCTAGTGTGGCAATAGCTTCTTCCCTTGCTTTCCTCTCCTCCTCTAAGGATGCCATTGCCTCCTCTTTTCCCATAGTCTGGTACTCCAAAGCAGCAAGGGTCTCTTCTCTGGCTTTCTTCTCTTTCTCTAAGGCATCCAATGCTTCCTAAATGGATAAAAAAATTATTATTTAAACATCTGTTTTAATTGTTTTTTTACATCTGACCAAGGAACAACAGATGGAAAATGTGCCTCTTATAACAATATCAATCTTTATGAAATAAGCAAAAATAAACTTCAGTGGAAGTGAAGCCCCTTTTAGTTTTAGCTGTAAATGACATACACAACATTTATATAACTATTATTAGCAGTAGTAGTACTGGAGAAGGGAGACAGGATCAGAATAACAGGATCTGTTAGGAGTTATCAGGATGAAATTCAACAGTTTTCTTGACTGTTTCTCCTCCTGTTTCCTGGGTTCTTACCTGCAGTTGTTCTCTCTCACTTGAACTCCCCTCCTTAACCAGTAAAGAGAGACGCTGTGACCCCAGCTCTGCCACTTGTTTCTCCAGTCGGGCAACCTCAGACGACTTCTCCTGGAGCTGAAAGAGGAGCTTTGTCTTCTCCTCCTCCTCTATTCTACCAGCATCAGCTAGGAGATAAAAAAATCTCATCTCTACATGTGTGCTGGCTCTAACAGAAACACCAAAAGAACCCATGAAGACTCACGTTTCTGCATTTATAAACAGAATATTAACATTTTTCTATTAGTCCTAGAACCCCACAAACTAATATGAAAAGAAGCTCACTAAGTTTTCCTTCTCCAACATTCCCCTGTCTGACAGACTGTGACACTGATCGTGTCTCATGTGTTTTACCATTGTGTTTGTGAACTTGGACTTTATCCTGCTGCTCACTCAGTTCCAGCACTTTCCTCTCCAGCTCCTCCATGGCATCACTTCCGTCTCCCTGAGAACACAGACAGCTACGAGCAGCCTCAGCAGTCTTTAGGTCTGACAATTCAGTCAGAGATTTGTTCTACAGGAGGAAGAAACACCAGATAAATTATTCAGGAAAACTGGTGAGCAAAACTCCACAAGGTGTGCTGAGGTCATTTGACCACATTATCCTGGAAAAAAATACCCAAACCTGTTAAAGGTCACAACAAACTGTCATATTGTTTTTTAATTATTAAATTGTTGTTATCAACAAAATCAGTTTAGCATGCAGAACGTATACCCAGACAAGAAGAAAACCAGGTTTTATGAGAGATTGTGTTACCAGGGCTTGTGCGTTGTGACTGGATGTAGCTTTGGCCATTTTGTCAGTAAGGTTCTTGAAGATCTCCAGCCTCCTTTCTGCTCGCTCCTCCAAGATTTCTCTCTCTCTTGCCAGGCGCTCACTGAAGCAAATGCACATATTTTTATGATGTAAAAATCTGAACCAAATCACTGTCCTTAACATAAACTGAATTTAGTTCAACACCAGCAAAATTATTTCCTTTTAAGACTTTTAAGACCATATATTTAAGAAAATCTCATAATTAATAGTACATTAAAGTACATATTAAAGTACGCAAACTCTTTGGTACAGGTCCCTGACAGCAGACTGTCATAATAACAGTAACAAGTCAAATATAATGACAAACACTCAAAGACTAGTAAAGGCTCAGCTCACCTGAGCTCCCTCAGTGTGGAGGAGCTGAGAGGAGAGGCTGCAAAACTGCTAATACCTTGACCTTTTTCTAAATTACTGTGCTAGCATAAGTGCAGACATCAGCCAATTAATCAGAAATGTCAAAGGTCAATCTGTCGACCACTAGTTATAATTTCAGTCAAACTGGGTGAATTTTATATTAAGAAGCGAATCTAACTGTATTCCCAAATATGAAGGGGAACCTTTTAACACCTCTTAATGTAATGTACTCCAGTAGTACTCCTCCATCCACTATGACCTTAGTAATAAAGTAGAATTATCACCTTTCGACAAATCTGAGAAATTTTAGCCTTGTAAAAGTGTTAATCATGGCAGAGCTGCTGGATTGAATTGCATTAGATTGTACAGTTGCACCTAATAAAGTATAACAGTATAATTTTACAGCAAGCGAATGACTTACTTGTAGTCATTCTGCATCTCAGAGAAAAGCTCAGAGAACTCTCTGCTGATTTCCTCTCTGACGCGAGCCTCCATGAGCAGACTCTCTGCTCTCTCCTTCTTCAGCTGTACCTGCAGCTGTGTCAGCAGCGCCACCTGCGCCTGAGCAACAGGACACAAGACACAGAAGTTTAAAAATCAAAAGAAGTCGTGTTCTTTGTTAAAGTACATAATAGAATTAAAATGTCAGCAACTGACCTTGTGTGTGTTTTCACTAATGACAATTTTACTACCATCTTCATCATTGCTGGTCTGATCCATGGTGTCCTCCGTCAGTCTTGTTTCTTCCTCATACTCATCATTCTCATCCTCCTGGAGAAAGGATTTTAATAACAACACTATGCGATTTTTTAAAGTGATAATAAAATCCAAGTAAAGTGAGAATCAAAGTGCTCCATCCCACCTGCACATCTTCCAGGCTACTCTCCCAGCCAATCAGGGAGCTCCTCCTGCTACTACGCAGAGTCTTCTTCTCAGAATTACTGATGCTGAAGGACACCTCACTAGTAGACCTCTGGGGAATGATGGGAAGGGGCCTGTTGGACAGAACCACAACCTAGAAACAAATAAGAGCAAAAGATAGTTAGCAGAAGCTGATTAATAATGTTTTTTTTTATAATTTAGAATCTTTCTTATTGTTTAATATTGAAAAAATGTCTGATTTCTGTTTAGCTCCTACACATGAAATGAGTGTGGTAGTTAAGTTACCTGTAAAATATAAACAGGTAATAATCATATGGACAAATGTAGAATATGTGTAATAGAGGAACCGTAACTGTTAATTAAAGACACAATGGACCAAAGCACAACAAGTCCCAGTAGGAAGTGTACACACCTTCTGTGCCACGGCAGAGAATTTGAGGACACTGATAGTCTCGTCATACATGGAGGCACACTGGTTGATGTTGACAATCATACAGGCTTTGCCTCGACCACAGAAAAATCCTTGTAGGTAGTGGGTCAGCTTGCTCTCTCTGAAGGGAACATGCTGAAGCAGCCTGAAGCAGGAAACAAAAAGAAATAGCATGCTGTTTGCTTTGATTTATTCTGAACTGCACTGCTACACTACTGAAGTTGAAGTGGAGGATAATGTTTTGATTGGTCTTTTAGCTATTTAAACCTGCATTACTCACTTTTGGCCACCAGAGGGTTAAAAACGTTAAAACAGACAACACACAACAGACACATTCTTAAACTAATACAGTTAATCTGTTCACAAGTAGTTGTCTATTTAAACATCCACTAGACACTGGGAAAATTAATAATCCTAATGGAATTGAATTAGCATCTATGTAACAAATTTAATGTAAAACATTTATTCTTATTTTAACTGCTGAGAATAACATCTGGTTCCTTAGCTGCTAAATGTTTTCTGTGTTAGTTCTCTTCAAATTTCTTATGTTTCTGATTTTGTCCTATTAGTTAAAAATTTGTAAAAAAAACCAAAAAGGATCACAAGCACATAGAGGTCTCACTTGGCCTGCTGCTGATTGTGTCGTAGTGCATTGATGCATTTTCCCAGGATGAGCAACGAGGTGTTGATGTTTCCTGCCTCTTTTAGACGCTCTCCTTTATTCTGAGTCTTTGCACATCGCTCTGAGCCAGCCAGGTCACACAGACACAACCTGATCACAACCACAAGAGGGATTTAAAAAAAATTACTTCTGTAGATTTATGGACAACATTTTCTTTTTTTAGTAATATTTTATTTTGGTTTACTGCTTTTGTTTGTTTCAGTGATGCTGTTTTTCACCACCATAAAGCGACACATTTACATGACGCATTCAAATTTAATGTTCACTTACTCGCTGACCGTGTGAACCCTCGGAGTTCCTACATCCTCAATCCTCAAAATGCGAATGGAGAATATACTGTGACTGGACACACAAAGAACATACATTTTAGTAACTCCGTATTAAAACGATGTAAAGACAAGGAACAAGTACATAATAACAACAACGATGCTTCTTAGTCAGAATATCTGTGAATGCTGCTGGCTGTCGTCCTCACCTCCTGCTGGAGAGCTGGTTGAGTCGAGTGGAGGAGAAGCTCTGGTTCTTCTTGCCAAGCTTCATCACCTTGTAAGCCTCTTCTGAACTATTTACCTGGACCCAATGCAGATCTACACACACACACACACACACACACACACACACACACACACACACACACACACACACACACACACACACACA
>JAUYWH010000007.1:20088113-20099013 GCA_034779795.1 Ctenopoma multispine
GAGATATACACACACACACACACACACACACACACACACACACACACACACACACACACACACACACACACACACACGAAGTACATCATAAAAATGCACCTTTTACAGATGCTCTCACACATTTTGTCACAGTTCAAATATTTTCTTTTACTCTTTGGCAGTATTTTAATTCATGAACAACTTTGGCTTCTGTTAAGACTTGTGTTATGTGCATGTGCATCCCCCCCAAACCCTTCGAACCTTTGACAAAGGCGTTGCCCTTAACATCTTGTGACAGGCGTAGTGCAGTCCTCCTCAGGGCTCCAGTGGGAACTACCTCCAGGAGGTCATGAATGTTCTCATTGTAGATTTCACAGAAAGAAACCCAAACTGAAAATTTAGTGTGTGTTTCGACCTCCAAGCTGATTTTGTCCTCTGCAGCTACAGTCATGCCCAGCCCCAGCATAGAGGAGCCTGCAACAGAGACAAAAGCTGAAACCACCACTTCCTAGTAACACACACTGTGAGTGTGTCCAGTAACCGAAGTAATTTTGTACTTCAATTAATGGAAAATAAAAACAACTCTTGCCTTCAAGAAAGGTTTTACTGGTGGAGTTCAACAGGCTGACATTGCTCTTCTCACTCTACAAGGCAACATGAACATGTGGAAAAAGCATCAAAGACACTTTCATTATTTTCTCATTAATTTTCATGACTCAAAACAGAGTCAAAACTTCAATATGTTTTATATACAAGTTGTTTTATAACGCATTTTAGTTATGTCACAAGGGAAATTAGAAAGGGGGGAACTAGAAACAAGTCACAAAACATCTTCTAGGTCACAATAACAAATGAATCAAAAATAAGGACGTTGGCAATCACAAGCATTTCCCACCTCACCAAATGTTTAATTCTTATCTACACAGCTATTTAATTTAATCATTTAATTTGCGTGGGGCGATGTACAACATTAATCTTGGTTTTCAGTCTGTGCATGTCTGATGGAATATATACACACTGTTTTAATCCATGCAGCAATGTTCTTAAATGCATTCTACATAGATGCTAAAGGAGGATCAGAGCTGCTACTGCTGCTCTACTAACATACACACAGGCCTGATTATATGAACGCAGCAGTTTTAGAGAGACCGAATACCTCTTTAAGTTGTCTGAAGAGGTTCCTCTTGAATGTTGCTTCCTCTGCCTGCTGTTCCCTGGTGAGTCTTGTGAACTCTCGACAGCGGTGAGGTTTGATGTCCATCCCATTGAAAACCTGTTCAGCAATACTACCAAAGATTACATCGAGAGACCTTGGTAGGATGCCAGCATCAGCATCTGGACCTGGAGCACCAAAATGCAAAATCAGTTCACAATTTAATTTCCTCTTACTGTTTATTTATTACTAAACATCACCTCAGATTCCTGATTTCTATCCCAGAAGCATAAGCATGTGGTAGAAGCAAAGCAGAAACTACAAAAACAAAGTTACAACACTTCTCTAATGTGAATAATGTAATATTTACTTCAATCATTCCTTATCTACAATTTTACATTTCAATAAATTTTTATGACAAAAACACTTCAGAAACCATCAAGGAAAGAAATTTCCTGAATCTAATCTAAAAAGCATTTTCTCTTCAGAAAAGCTTTTACAAAACAGTAACTGTGTAGTACTCTGTAAATGTATGTATGAGTGTAACATACCTAAAAACGTGTGAGTCTTCCCAGCATTGGTGACTCCATAAGTGAAAACTAGAGAGTTTCCACCTTCAAGAACATCTTTCACCAAATCTTTAACTGTGCCTTCAAAAAGCTCTCTCTGTGTTGTCTCAGGACCGTACACCTATCATAGAAAAGAAGTTTATCAAAGTCTCAAAATCTTAAAAATAAGAAAAACACACTCTTAAGAAAAATTGTATATACTGCAAGTTACAATACAGGCTATTGAAAAGCAATTCTTTATGTAAAGACATTAAGCAATTCTCTCTTAGAAACAATATCAACCTGTCTGTAACCAGAGGAAGTCACAGTCTGGGCTTTTTCATGTGAGGAAAAACCAACCTGAGAGAACTGGAAGCGCTGTCCAGTCTGTGGCAGCGATTTGTCAGTGCTCAGCCTTGCTGAGAGAGACAAAGAAGGAGGCTTCAGGAGAACAGTGTCAGGGGGCTCAATGGTAACACAGCCCTGTTAAAAAAGGAGAGAGACAGACAGGAAAAAAAACATTCAGGTTTTGTTTACATCTATTTAAATTTAGGTTATACAAGGGATTCAGTCATGTTTCACTTTTGAAAGCAGCAAAAATTGAAATTTCTTGAAGTGAGTACTTTTGGAGTAATGATAGTAAATACCAGAAAACAGTTGTCTGGATAAAAAACAAAAAACGCTAGCAAGAAATCTTTAGGAATTTATGATCGGCTATCTATATATTTTAAGCAATGAATCTAAGTGTTTCTCCCTATTTATTTTTTACCTGTGACTCTCCATTCTCCCTCTCTGCTGATGTGAAAGGTCGGATGCGGAGGTAGACCTGGAGGTGTTCTCTCTCTCCTCTCTCCTCAGTGCTGAAAGGCTGCACAAGATAACAGGGTTTTACTGTGGGATGGGATTTGCACTTAGACTACAGTTCTTTGTACAAATAAATAAAAATGACATTATTACATGGATGCAGCTATTTCTACCGTTTCTGAGGATGTTGCTCGACTTTTCCAGTAAATCACTGATCACTTAGAAATATGTGATCCACTACCACCAACACTACAATATCGTCCAACACTTAAGCACAGAGACACATTAGACAGAAAGGAGTTCATCCTTTATTGACGACCTTACATAATCATGTTAAACGTTTCCTGACAGTCAAAAGCAATAACAGCGTCATTGTGAATTACCCAGTCAATACAACACTACAATACAATGCAAGGTTTACCTGCGTCTCTGGTAAAGTGACGGATTCTGACGAGAGGTTCTTCATGTCCTGCACCTCCACCTGCTCCTGACTGTCAGCCTTGTTGTTCAGGCATGATTCCATCATCCTGCAACAGATAAACAACAAGATGAAGTCAACTAAACTTTATTTAAAAGGTGAAATGCCACTTTGGCTTTTATTTAGCTGCGCCTAAGGAAAAAGATGAAAGATGAAGATAGTGAGTCTGTAGCTTGTTGAGGTAAATTACAGTTTAAGCCAGTTATCGATCAGTCAGTTACGTCACGCCCCTCAAAAATCTGGCACCGTGTAACTTGTTTGAGGTGGAAAGGTAATTCACCAAACAATTATTACGCTATGTCCACTTAAAAAAAAACAAACTAACATCTATGTCACGTATCGCAGAGATCCAACTGAAAAATCTAACTTTAACGCTTCAGGACGAATCGCAGTGTTACAATGAGCTCACGACCGATTCTCTATTTTAACGCCATGTGTTTCAGTTGAATTATAAATATGTACACGTTACTTCAGTTTTCGTGTAGCTTTACAAACTGTGAATGAATTACATTCAGTAACGTTAAACGTTTTTTTGGTCAAACTAGCTTTGGCTAACAAGCTAGTGTTAGCTTGTTACCTGTGTAGCTAACGCTAGCAGGAATCTTTCAGCTGACTAGCAACCGCAGCTGCCGACTAACGCTAATTATTAGAATAAAGTTTAACAAACGATCGATTTCCTTAGAATCGTTGAACATAAGACACTTTCCCTACGATTTCACTCAAACATACTTACGTGGCAGTTATATCTGGGACATTAGGCTAAAAAAACTAAATAATCTTTTGTGAGCTAACTGACGTTAAGCTAAACACAACAACACAGTCGCGGTCTGAGTTTAAAAGAGACCAATCAGATTCGAGCAGTAACTGCACATGCGTGCCGGCGATGCTGCGTTCTTGGTTCGTTTTTTGGTCGTAAATCAGAGCATCTCGTCCATAGAGCCAATGGAGGTCGAAAATTGAAATGGTGTGTTTAAGGAACTACTTTACTCTTTACAGTAAACAGTACGGTTCAGTTTGATGTAGGAACAAATTGACATCTAACATTTAGTTCGTAGTTGAAAAATAACTCAGTCAACAAGAAGAAAATAAATCCAGTCAAGTAAGTAACCATCATGTACACACTGCTGGGTATTTTGTACTCTGTGGTCTGTGTTCCCTTTGTTTTAGATGAACCCTAAGAAGAAATGAGTTGTGAGGATGAAACATAATCAGAAACACAGTGATGAAAACAGGTAAACAGATTTAATTTAAAATATAGATTTTTATACTTTTACAGCTTTTGTGTTGTGGTGAGCTGTAATGATTTGTATGTTTTGTTTCTTTCATGATTTTACTTCTAGTTTTCTCTGCGTCTCTCTTTTTCTCCTTTCCACTCTCCCCATTCCACACACTCACCCAGCAACATGCACTACAATAATTGTTTAGCATTTTATTGTTATTTAAGGAGTCGAAAAAAATGTGTGAATGCAAAAAAGTTAAGTAACCAAGAAACAAGATCTTAACTTTGTATAACTTGCTCAGCAGGATTAGATTTACAATGCAAACAGTACATTTTAAAGACCAAGCTGGGTAATTACCGTATACAATGAAATGCTAATTTAAATGTCCTAAAACAATCCTGTTTCTGCAAATGAATCCACAGCTTAGAGGAAAACTTAACTGGTTAACTTACAACCTTTTGTTTAAGTATGTATTTTAGAGTGTACTGTACTAAACAGAGTAAAGTAAAAGAAATGTTTTGTTGATTAAAAGTAGAAGTCAGTTACTGTGATGTGCAATGGGATGTAAATCCTTTTTATGTAACTCACACCGACTCATCACATCAGCTCTTGAGGGGATTGTTTTTATTCTATCTGTCTATGCTGTCTATGAACCAGCTGTATGAGTGGCGATATCATTGACTAGTCTTTTATTAGTTTTATTAGACCACTTTCCCTAAGGGTTTTTACAGTGTTTAGTTCACTTCGTAATTCATAAATTCCCCTCTTCTTTGTCCTCTTATGGAGCTGTTGTGGGAAGTCTGGTGGGACAGGTATTGCTCAGTGGAGACCCACCACTTGTCCTCCACTTCCCTGGATGTGCTCTCGAGGACGGTGTGCTCCAGTTAAGATCATCTCCATGCTGTCGGCCGTTTCTGCCACTTTGTTTTTCTCCTTCCTGGCTTCTGTCCTCTTCAAAACAGGCTTTCTTCCTGAGAAGACAAACTAAATTCTCCCACCGAGGCAGCAGAGCCAAGGATGATAGCAAACTGTTAATGTTCCTGTGTGGAGCATGTAGTATAATAACAGAGTACAGACCAACAGCAATGTCTGTTTTACATTTTGGATGGTAAAATGCTCCCACATGTGGCTCCACATGTATGTGAATGACAACTTCGTTTGCTGCAGCCGTCATGGAAGAGCTTTGAGCATTCAGTAGCCTTTGTCGCCACCTTGTGGACAAGCCCTGATCCCCTTTGACTATGTTTACAGGTGTGCATGTGCTCACAGTTACTGGCATTTGCATCTGCGCACTCGTGTGAACCATGTCTGGGACGTGGGGGAAATTGAACTATAAAAAATGTCATTCAACTTCTGTGTTGTGTCTGTAGATATTATCATGTTAAAATGTTATACTGTAAGCACTACAGCTAGAAATATTTTAACAGTAAAATATACTGAGTGAGTCACTTTCATTTTTCAAAGTCTTGGTGGCCATGATGACCTTTTTCCAGAGTAGTTTTTCTTTTTTTTGCTTGCAGAAAGCATAACAGGTAAAAATAAAAACAAGCTTTGTACTTTGACAGTCTTTAAATAACTACATGAGTGATGAGAAAATCAGCAGCAACAGGTGTGCAGGTGGCTCAGAGGGTCAGGTGATGCAGGTACCAGGAGCACTGAGAGATGTCAATCAATCCACACACAGGACTCTGTGGGTGTCAATCAGACACTACCGAGCTTCTTGCAAATTGCTTTCCATTCCAATGTTTCATTCCTCCAGGGTTGAACACCCCCCCATCAACATGGACTCTATTCAAAGTCACATTCCTGTCATTGCTGAACAGCAAATTCATTTGTATTTTGCCACCTGTCATTCCCAGTCCCAAAAAACACAACGAGTTATGTGTGCATGATCGTACACTTTGTGACCGACATCTCTCAGTAACCTGAAGCCTGAAGTCAAAGGTGACAAACTCTCAGTGTGTTATTTAAAGTAAAGTTTAAAGTAAATGAACGATCATGTGCTGCATCATTCAGTCTTCAGCATCTACAAATTTGACCTTGACTGTCAAATGTGTTTAGGAATTTCTGTGTTGTTTTAATGTCCTACAGCTGTATTCCTGGTTTTAGGAATGCATCCATCCAGTATGGCGTTTAGACTGACTGCAATGAGTCAGGAATCACAATGTCTTGTTTGATTGCAAATGTACCTCTATATTTGACTAATAATATAATGTGATGTATGAAGGTAAAACAGTGGAGGCTGATAAGATGTGTAGTAAGAAAAGAAAACTGTCTTAAGGAAGACAGCAACAGAAGAAGAGAGTGATCTGTACTGACAGGAAGACAGAAGCAATACGAGAGTTAGTGAAACAGACTGAGAACTTATTGTAAGTTTCATAATGTGTGTGTAAAGTAAAATATTTTTATTCCCCAAACAACCCACGCCAGCCTCCATCAAAAAAAAGAAAGATAAAATGCCTCAGGTGATCGCGACTCAGCCCCTGATCTTCTCAACTTCAATTCTCTCACCTTCACGCTTGAATCTGGAATGGTTATTTTGTGTGACAGTGTAATTGTTGGGTTCTCTCTCTCAATAAAAACAACTTCAATTCAAAACCAGTTTTATTCAAACAATCCATAAATACAAGCCATATTTACACAGGTCATCGTCAATAAAAAATAAATCTGATTCCTCTTCACAAGTTTAAATACACTCTGATCAAACATCCTCTGAACCAACTGTGACTTTGCATCTCTCTCCCTCTCACGCAGAACAAACTCCATCCTAAAATATCTTCACTACAGCAGCTGGGACGTCAGGGTCACACTGCGGCTCTTTTGTTTATCACTGAAGTGACCTTGGAAAAGCTGTTTGGACCCCAGATACTCAAACTGAGCTTCGGTAGAAAGAAAACAACACGTACTCATTACAAGTCTTTCTAAGGAACTTAAAAAACAATGTGAGCCCAAACTGTGCCGTGAGGTTTGAGGAAAATGGCTGTGGAGTGCTTTAGCAGCAGAAATAACCTCAAATGAATTTTCAAAATGTTTTGAGTTTGAAGAAGAAAGGTCTGTTATAGCTGAGAGCAGTGACCTGATGTGGAAAAGTATGATTATCAAGCACCTTTGCTCTGCTGCAGTGCAAAGTGGAAACTTTAAATAGTGTAATACTGTAAGAAAGAACATTTTGTGATGCAAGTTAAGTGGAAGATGCTGCAGGATCCATCCATCCATTAGGATTAAGGGTCCGGAGAAACAGGCTACACCCTGGACATATGGAGAAAACAACCATTCACACCTAATCAACCTAACTGCATGTCTTCGGATGGTGGGAGGACACTGGAGTACCCAGAGAAGACCCCCGCAGACACAGGGATGCATGTTCTATGCAAATTCCACAGTGAATGGCACCCGGCCGACCAGTGGCTCTGACCACGGGTCAGTGTTGCTGACTGTTGCTGAGAGGTAACAGTGCTGTGCTGCAGGTACTTGCTCTGGTTAAAACTAAAACTGAAAAATAACAAGAAGTGTGAATCTGTAAGTGGTGAGATTCTTCTCAACCTGACACAAGAACGCCCTTCATCCTGTCTCATTTCTCTAAGTCTTTAAAGTGTAACAACACATCTACCTGCTTTTCTAACTGTTCACACTGATCTGTGCATTGAAAGAAATCAGTCAAACCCAATAAAGCGACTGCTGACACTTCATGAATCAATAAATAAGTCATCTTCTCGATGCAGTATCGCTGACTTCAACTCAGCTTAAAGTAATTATTAAGGAAAAGACCAAAACAACATCTTCACGTTGCCAGTCGAGACATTGTCCAGCAATATTTGGCGATCAAAGAATCTATCAGTGCTAATAATCCCATTATTAACAATATCCTGGTTAGATTTCACATTGTTGATCGGAGGCTCTTTTTGGGAGCTTCACGTGACTGTGCACAGAATGTACATGTAATGATCGCGTGGTTTGATGGAAGCCTGACTACGGGTTAAAGATACAGGCTGGAAGGTCGCCACTTCAAATCCCTGAACCAGGAGGAAGTAAGTTAATGACGAAGGCTTAAGATATCGCTCAGCGTGACTCAGGAGTTCAGTGTACGAGGCAGGGTGAATGTGAGGAAGTGTTGGGTTATCCCTCCCTGAACACAAAGGAAAAACACTGGTGCTTCATGAAATGATAAAAAATAACAATGCATCTGTTTTCTCCTGATAGACCAGCTGATCATCTGCCTGAACACTGTCCCGCTGGGTTCTACTGGTCGGACTTGTCATCACTGAAGTTACAGAGGAGGCTCTTGGCTCCATTCTGCCATGAATACAGAGTCTCCATTGGAGTTTTTCCATCCTGCACAGGAGAAAGAAACACACACATTCACCCCTGTGCAGAAATAAAACACTGTCTGAAGTTACACAAGTCAATCTGCCAGTGATGTAAAGGTACAGTAAGCACACAGGTTAGTACCTTTTCCTAAGTACAGTTAGGTGGGTACAGTATATAGTTTTTACTCCTTTATCAAATACGCAGTGTTATAGAACCATCTACCCAACAGTGTAAAATATACCTAATTAACTCTAATTAATTCTTCTCTTCCTAAGAAACGTAACATGTCCATGTCACCGTATCAGTAATAATAATCAACATACATGTTTGCATTATGAGTAATTGTACTTTTGATCAGTTACTTGTCAAATACTTGACTCAGGGAAACGTGAGACAACATATTTCATGTAGAGTATGTGCTGAGTGCTGCTCTGTGCTTACACAGTTCTTGGTGTTCAGACTGGCCCCGTATATCATCAGCAGCTTGATCATCTTGAATCTGTTTATTCTCACGGCGTCGTGCATCGGAGTGTCTCCGTCCTTCAGCGTGGGAGGAAAACAGATTTTCAGCCTCATGGAAAACAACTATACTTTGATCAAGTCTCTGACAGATCTCATGATGTAATGTGTCTGTGAGAGGACCGGACATCTGTGCATCGTGTTGTCTGACTGCGTCGTCCTTACTCTGTCTCTGGCGTTGACATCTGCTCCACAGTGAATGAGATGCTCAGCACACTCACAGTGTCCTGTCCTCACAGCGACATGGAGGGGAGTGCTGTGCAACTGAGGGGATGAATGTGAGACACATATTCAAATTTATGCTGCCACCAGATGGAGCCAAAGCACACTGTTTTCAAAATCTGTTCACGAGGGACTAAAAGCACTAAGCAGCTTAATGTGTTTTTCTCTGACAGCAGAGGTGAGCTACAGTAACTCTTCTCCCAAGTTCAGTGTGTGGACCAACCTTGTCTCTGGAGGTGATCTTGGCTTCCTGGTCAAGGAGGAGCTGGAGGGCTGGCAAACTGCCTCCTCTGCAGGCCCAGTGGACTGCTGTGGCCTCAAGCTGAAACACACACACACACACACACACACACACTGGTCTGTTAGGCTGATGCTGTGTGTCCAGAGAGAAAAAAAGAGTATTTAAACCTTTTACCTTGTCTTTTTTCTCGATGTCCGCTCCAGCCTCCAGGAGTCTTTTCATGACCTCCACGTGTCCTTTGAACGAGGCTTTGTGCAGAGCTGTTCTCTGGAACTGATATAATAGAAAATGGTTTATATGCGAAAGCATGATGAAGTGTTAATGTTTCCAGTAGCATGATTTACTGACACGTGTTGCTGTGTGACACTCACGTGGTCGGCTACGTTGGGGTTTCCTCCGTCACTGAGGTACTTTTCCACCACAGGCAGCTTGTTCTCCATGGCTGCTGTCAGAAACATCTGCTCATCCACTGTCTCCACCTGGGGGGTATATGCAACAACTTTAGGTCAGTTTTACTTCAAACAGAACAAATGCAGGACAATGAGATGACTAGGTTCAAAGCAGGTAAGTGAGGAGGATATATTACCGCAGTCTCAGGCTCTGGCTGTTGTTTCTTATGAGCAGGAGTCTTCCTCTCCCTCCTCCTCTTCCTCAGCTGCAGGATGTTGAACAGGTCGTCCACCGTCTCCAACTTCAGCCTGCCGCTTCTATCCGTCTGACATCATGGAGAAAAGACAGCGAACTTCAACAAAGACTGTCAGCTCCTGTGCTTCTGCTTATTCAATGGATCCTGACACATGTCAGTACATTTCATTTTAAATTAACAATATTATACACGATATAACATGTAAACTAAGTCTAGCTGCTCATCCACATAAAGAATAATATGAAACACAGCTTTGGCGTTGAGTAACAAGCAAAATAAAAAACTTAGTCTGAAGTTAAATACAACAATCACAACATTTTTCTTCATAACTTAATATTAGGACATGAAAACAGCTGCAAGTAACCGAACAATCACAGAAAGCTCCATCATGAGGTTTGTAGCATTTCCAGCACTGTGTGTGTGTCTGTGTGTCTGTGTGTGTGTTTGTGTGTGTCTGTGTGTGTGTGTCTGTCTGTGTGTGTCTGTGTGTCTGTCTGTGTGTGTGTCTGTGTGTCTGTCTGTGTGTGTGTTTGTGTGTGTCTGTCTGTGTGTGTCTGTGTGTCTGTCTGTGTGTCTGTCTGTGTGTGTCTGTGTGTCTGTCTGTGTGTGTCTGTGTGTCTGTCTGTGTGTGTGTTTGTGTGTGTCTGTCTGTGTGTGTCTGTGTGTCTGTCTGTGTGTCTGTCTGTGTGTGTCTGTGTGTCTGTCTGTGTGTGTCTGTGTGTCTGTCTGTGTGTGTGTTTGTGTGTGTCTGTCTGTGTGTGTCTGTGTGTCTGTCTGTGTGT
>JAUYWH010000007.1:20105428-20120891 GCA_034779795.1 Ctenopoma multispine
CACACACACACACATACACACACACACACACACACACACACACACACACACATGCACATACACACCACACACACACACACACACACACACACACACACACACACACATGCACATACACACCACACACACGCACACACACACACACACACACACACGCACACACACACATGCACACACACGCACACACATACAGTAGTGCTACACAACAAGTACATTTTATCTGACACCTCTGATGATAAATAATCCGTAATCATCCTCTAATCTCCTTCAGGCCTCAAGTTTCCACTCAGCAACAGCACTGAGCAGTTCAGCTCCACAGGAAGAGACAGGACAGTTCAGGAACTGTCGGTCACACAGAATCTACCGAATTAAAAAGTGACATCTGAATTTTGACATGTACACTTAATTTAAAATTTGAAACATGTTTACACTCATGAATAGTCTTGTGTTTGCAGGCAATGTTGACGTATGCGTGTGGTCATAAATCTTACTTCTGTCATTTTAATTTTGATATGAGTCTCTTATGGAAAAAATGAAACCTGTGGTGAGAGATGAAATAAAAACCTTGATGTTCTTTTACTAATTTGTCCTTCTCATTTTATAGGTAGTGACAGTCACTCTTTGTTCCTGCTCTTATTCACTCGTATGCAGGGGTATATGTGTTTGTTACACACTCACTCTCTGGTTTTTAGCACTCTGCAGAATGCGGAGGCCTGGTAGACTCTGTCAGACTGGGATGCAGAAGGTGGCAGGATCAAATCCCAGCCAATCCCCCATACCAGGTGTGTCCTTGAGCAAGACACTCAGTGCTTGCTCCTTGTGAGTCACTTTGGATAAAAGCATCTGCCAAGCAAAGTAAAGTAAAGAATGCTCCGGCACTCTGTATGATGACTAGCATTTCTTTGCAAAGAAAGAAACTTACAAAAGATATTTTTTATTCTATATAAAGTATTTTCTAAGGTAAGAATATAAAATCACATGTAAATGAATGTGTGGGTTATTATAAATTAGATGCATTAGAAATTAATGTGTATAAAGTGTGATTTATGAATGTTAATATGTTGAAAATGTATATATATAATATACATATAGTAAATAAGTTGATTCAATCTTTGTGTTACCATAATCTGAACTTCTGAATGTATTTTTCACAGACGTTTTGCCCCGACCTCTTACTGTGTGGTCACGTGGGACTCATTCAGTGAATTATTATATTTTTATAATTATTAAAGTGACCAACAGTCATAAAACACCAGGTGCTTTTAATGTTGTGGTAGACATGAGTCAGCATGGGGAGATTTGAATACTGGCCATGATTGACAGGTGTCAGAACACACAGTGCCGTTTTCTGAGTACAGGTCTGTGTGGGCGCTGACCTCCATCCACCACAACATTAAAACCACCAGGTGGTGTAAATGCTGTGGATAATCAGTGTTCGGGCCTGTGGTGAAAATATTATTAAGCTCTTATCATTTTTACCCCCCCCCTCCCCCTTTTTCTAAAATACAAGAAAAAATATTTTGTTAATTTACTTGAAACTTTATCTCACAGAAGTAGAAAGATTTTTATTGAACAGGTGATGTAACCCGCTGTGTTACATCACCTCTCCTTTAAACTGCAGGTGCACAGCGACCACAGACTGTGGTCTGAATATTTGTTTCATCTTTGACATGAAGAACCTGACGTTTTTTTCCTGAACACCAAACTGAAACATAAACTCGTTTGACCACAGAACCTGTTTCAATCGTCTTTCAGATAATTTCCTGATCATTTAGGACACTTGACTAGAACTGTCCCAACTCGTTGTTACAACTCTCTTTGTAGTTTGTTAGAAAAATAATTCAAAAACGTTTCTGGAAACACACAACGTGTATGTGTGTCTGTGAAGGGGTGTGTTTTCACAAATATGCATCCACAAGAATGCCAACTGCTCGCCACGAACAGGTGGAGCGGGTGTGGTAGCAGGGCGTCAGAGGCTGCGTGGTGAGAAAAGGCTTGCCAAGAACCGAACAGCAGCTTTAACAGGATCAGAGCTGATCCTCAGGTTCAAGGTTAAAGACAGGAGGGAGGGGAGAACTAATAATGATCAGAATATTAAAGCAATGCAACAGCAGAGAACAACGTTTGTCACACCTCTGCAGTGAGGACACAGGAGAGAGGAGAACGTGTCAAACACAAACATTTTAGGAGCATTAACAAATGTGTTACAGTGAGTCACCCTGCAGCCTGTGCTGCTCTGCTGCTCAGGAGCATGTCTGTGGTCAGGTCCGCAGTGCTGAGGGAACTCCAAGGAGCCGGTATCATCACACCCGGAAAATGATCCCACTCTGTTATTTCCTGACTCAGCTGCTGTTCAGCTGCCACTTGCTTCATTTGCAGAGACAAACATTTGGCAAAATAAGATTAAATTTAAAGGGGCCTGGCACAAAATAGTGGGACTGATGTTGCAGGAGTGACTTAAAAGTTATCAGGACAACTCGATGTAAGGAATGAAATCTACTGTACTTGAATGCATTTCTTGTTGTACAACATGTACGTGTGTGTGTACGGCTGGAATTTGTTCAAGTGAATTCTGCTCATTTTCATGTAATCAAATCACATAAACTCAAGGACTTTACAGCGTTAGAGATAGAAAAAGTCCACAAAGCTCTATTGAGCAGCACACTTTAACAGCTTTAACTGAAGAACCAGAACCAGAAGCAGAACCAGATTCACTGGATGTGGTCTCTCAGACAGTGCTGATAGAAGAAAGTTCATAAACTGTTCTACCAAGTGAGTGTATCAGTACCAACAAGTTGGAGTCACAGAAGGAGTCTGAATTTTTCAATACAAGCTTGACAGCTCCAAAGTGAACACTGGCAGAACTAGAAAAAGCTAATAATTGCTTTTGCAACCACACGCAAAAGCAATTAGCTGGACAAAGTACTCAAGTCCAAGACTTCTTTTCCAGTGGATAATTTTACCAGAACATTCAAAAACGTCTGCATCGCATTTTAGGCCAAATATATGTAGAAATAAAAAGGTTCAGCTACGTCTGTCCCTGGATGTATTGGGCTGGAGGCAGGCTGCATCGTGAACAGGACACCAGTCATTCACGTGGTACAGTCGACAGTGAATTAGCTCTGCTTCATTCATGCTGAAATAGCTCCGCCGACAGAGCAGCACACCGACAACCAATGATCAGAGGTTTAATGTGGGGTTTTTCATTGTAAATGCATGTCTAACTCTCCCTTTCCCCATGCAGCCACTCATCCACGGCATTGCTGCTTGTTAAGTATGAAAGTGTTTCTCTGAATGGGACTGGTGTAAATCGTGCAGAGACAATAATGAATCATTCAAAGTGAAAGGATGAGTGAGGATGAGTCAGTCAGTCAATCACTTGGGAACAAGTTGAAGGAGCTCCTGAGAGAGAGGAGGAGGCTTTAGAGAAGAAGCAGAAGCACAGAGGGACGAGTGAGGAAAGATGGCCGAGAGAAGTAGAAGGAAAAAAAAGAGTTTATGACTAAAAGAGAAAATGAGAACAAGATGAGAAGAGGAGAGGGGAACTCATGAAGAACTGGTCAGTAATTAGTGGGTTCGGAAGTTGATCCACATTCTTGTAGAGTGAGGATATAGAGCAGCGGCTGCCAGCGCTGGATGTAGGGCACACAAAGACCCTGAGATCCTGCTCAAGACGACACAGACGAAGAGGACGCGTCCTTCTCTCGGTGTCCGTGTCCTGCGTGTCCTCCATCTTTTCTTATCAGTCTCAGTAATCATCAGTTGTCAGACCTCACGTATTGTTAGACTCCTTTAAACTGTAACCACACGCACATGTCTTGACTGTTTAGAGCTTTAGTGCAGGAACTGTAAAATGATTTACAGTATATTTAGCACATGTTCTCTGATAACTGGTGAAACTGCTGGAAACCCGTTTGTGCTCGTCTCTTTCTTTTTTTTTCTCTGCAGCTGTCTTCCGTATCTGTATCCTGTCACTGTTTTTTTATCTTTCTCTGTTTGACTCTTTTCCTCTTATTTTTCGCTCGTCTTCTCAGTTCTGCCCTCAGTTATTTTACTCCTCCCTGATCTCGTTCCTTCTCTATGCAGTCTTTCCCTCCACTCGTTTGCACTTCTATCTTCTCTCTCCATTCCCTAGAAATCACCTTCATGTCTCATCAGTTCATCTACAGTATATCTGTCTTTTCCCTCCGTCTTCCTACTTCTCCTGACCCATCAGGCTCCTCGTCTCATTCTCCTCCTCTCGTTTTTCTCTCTGTCTTCTATCCTAGATTTTACTCTAATTCAGGGTGACAGGAGCCTTGTTACAACAGTCCTTATCGTTGGAAATAATTGGTCTAATGAGAGCACCAAAATTGTCAGGTCATTGACACAAACAGTAGAACAGAATTCTCCTGGTTCTCTGACACTGCTCTAAATCCACAGTTAAGATCAATTAGTTTGGTGATTTCATTTTAATTACATTTTTATTATTATTACTATTATTTCATCTTTACGATGACAGTAGCACTTCAGTTAACAGTCAACATTTCAAATTAAAAGCCCTCTCCAGTTGACCTGAGCAGAAAAAAAAAGAACCGTTTGTGTAAAATAACTTTTTTCATTTTGTCAAATCACCTGAAATGCAGGAAATACTGTAATGGCTGAAGTGTGGGTCGACTTTAATGAGAAATATCTGCACCTCTGAAGAAGGAGGAGACACATTCAGTCCTGCTAGTTGCTCCTCAGGAGAATAGAAAACAGTTTTACTGAAATTGTTGCAGGGTCAAATTTTCATTTTAGGAATTCACAATCAAGGACTGTCCCACAGCGTGACTGGGAACGTTGTTGCCATGGTGATACATTCCTCTTCCCAAAACAAGAGGTCAGATCCCACAGGGTAATGTCACTGAATACTTTGTTTTTCCTCCATTGGCCCCTAATGTAAGGCGGTACAGGAACCAGAAGTCTGCTAGAAGTTACAGGCAACACCAATATGATTCGATTTAAACGCTCACACAAAGGGAGAGTTCACATTCTGTTGGAGAGTTTATGTTTCCAGCAAATGAAGACGTGAAATCACCGACTAGATCACACAGCAAAAAAAAAAAAAATGCTGCTGAAATCCTGACCAGGATGACGTTATCACCCTGTGAGGGATCTGCACCAAATGTCTCTCACTCAGCAATGATTCAAAACTACAAATGCAAACCACGACTCCTCTTTCATGATGACTTTTCATCTGATGCTGCTGATCTAATATAGTCACATTACAGACCCACCTGCTTGTTAACAAGTCGGCAGCTTGTGAGAGTATTAGCAAGCTGACATTAACATTCAGCTCAAATCTGGTTTCTATGTGAAATGACTTATCTCCTTATTCCTTTGAACTGAAACGACACTGACTGGACGAAAATCACTGAATGAATGTATCCACATTTAAACCTGTTATCACGGCATAAACAGTCATTTGTTAAAAGACGCGTCGAGCTGTTGATTGATGCAGAATAAATGAATCTTGACGCTCCTGTCTCTGAGCTTCCTGTCACGTCAGTGTCCTTCTTCCTTTTTTAATTTTTCACTGATGAGCTTTTTGACATCTGATTTAGCTGAAGCTAAGAGACAAGGAGGATGAAAAGAAGGAAAGACTTTTTAACATCCGCTCTATCCTATCTAGGATCCACAGTTCAGGTTTGCTGTATTTAAGAACACATTAAAGACACAGATATTTAAATGTTTAAGTGTGAGAAATATCAAGGAAATATTGAGTATGACTGTATTTAAGTAATAACAAGGGAATAAATCAGTATTAAATATTTAACAGGGTCTTTTAAAACCAATGGAAACAACTTTTAAATTACTGTACCTACTTCATTCAGTGAGGTTTTTATATGACATTATGTATTTAAACTATTTGCACAGTTAGGACTGAAATTAATTAAAGCACTTTTCAAATATTCTATCTGTTAATTAATGTTTTATCTCTTATTATTAGATATTATCACCTGATTAACACATAGTGTAACTTTGACTTAAAAACTACTCAAACGTGATTCACAATTATCTGAGAAACTTTTGACCAGAGCAGATTCATTTCTGATGCAGTTGATGATGATGGAGGAGAAGCTCTTGATTTTTGTTTGTTGTATTTCAGATGAAAACGTCATTGATGAGCAGCTGGATAAACTCAGCAGCCTGTGCTCCCTCTCTGTTCAGCACTACACACAGCACACACGCAGCTCTCTCTCTCTCTCTCTCTCTCTCTCTCTGTTGTGTGTGTGTGTGTGTGTGTTGTAGGCCAATAGTCATTCAGTTACACAACCGCTTTCAGTTTCCGAGCCCTGCCTGCCTGCCTGCCTGCCTGGTGGTGGCTCCCCGCCCACCGCTGCTCTCTGCTGCCTGCCTGCCTGCCTGCTGCCTGCTCGTCCTGCTGCTGGGCGGACTGGGGCACATCAGAGCGGACCAGTTCCGTGTTCTCTGCTCGCCCAGTACACGGAGCTGACTGAACGGGAGGATCTGGCAGCGTCATGGTGGACATTCCTGCCCGACCGCGGAATCTGTAACTCCGGGGGCGGGGGGGGGGCAGGCAGAGGGAAAGTGCGAGCAGAGGTGAGGAATGTGTTTTTATTTCGGATTATTTCTGCGCGGACGGCGACTTCATCAGGCGACGTCGGACGCGTCACGTTACAGCCAAACTTTGACGCTGCTGGCTGGACCTCCTCTCTCTCTCTCTCTCCCTGCCCCCTCCCTCACTCCCCCACCTCTCTCGCACTCTCTCACTCTCTCTCTCCAGAAACGCAAAGTGCGTCGCCGTGCACGCTGAAATACATGCGGGATTACGGTATGTTCACGCAAACTGCAAATAATCGGCGTGCGCCGCGCTTCCTGTCCGCGCGGTTAAAAGGCCGTGACGCGAGGCTCCGCAACTTTTGCCGTCGATGCGTGCTGCGTGCGTGTGTCTGCGCGTGCAGCCTGCACAGCCAGGAGCTGCGGCGCGCGCGTCTGAACGTGCATTAGATGTCGGCGTGCGTCGTCCATTGATGTTGTTTTGACACAGGTGACGTAGAGCGTGACGCGCCTTAACGATGAGATAACCAGATCCGCTCCGTGTGAATAAATGACGCGCGCGCGTTAGTGTCTCACTGACGGGCACGCGGGAATTTCTGAGCTGCGCACTTGAGATTCTTCTGGAAAAAAACGAGTCCGGCTGAAAGAAGCAGGAGAGTGAGGAGAGAGTGAGGAGTGAAGCGCACACTGGTCCCTGTGTCTCCGGTTTGTTTCTGCAGTGACTGAGCTGCCTCCGTGCAACACTGCTCACAGCACATCCAGCGTGTGTGACGTCACGTCCAAACGACAGCAGAGCAAAGTTCAGCGTCAGTCAGTCAGTCAGGGGAACAACCTGCTGTTAGAATATTCCTGGTGTGGGAGCTGTTGAATGTGGAGCAGGTGGATAACCACCCTCCTGTACCCAGCTGTATGAAATGATTCATGTAACATCAGGACTCAGTTTGGCTTCGTTCTAATGTTGTAGTGTGTCCGAGTGGGTCCACTGCATGAAAATCAGCACAGTGTGTTGACTACGAAAGTCTAAATTGTGACTGAGCATCATCCACCTTGTGCTGCAGCAGCCTCATCGCAGCACGAGCTCTGGAAACGTGGTTATAGTCCTGTCTGTCTGTCTGTCTGTTGTTAGTCTGTCTGTCCTGACAGATTTACTCCTCACACTAAAAGAAGTGACACACACTGCATGTTCCACGCTGCTCCTACAGCCTGTCCACACACGTGAAACTGTTACTGATATTAACGTAGTTGTAGTTGAGAAGCTTGAAAGTTGTCTGCACAGTATTTCAATTTAAATGTCCAAATTATTTTAAAATATTTATGAAAAATGGTCTTAGTATGTTATAATATTCTATCAAATGGACACTGACGACATTTAGCTGTGTGCAGTAATGGTCATATTCTTCAGTACGTCATTATACAAACTGAAGCTTTAGTACAGTGAAACATTTTTGTTTTATTCTCGCTGTTGTGTGATTTCTCTTCATGATGAAGAGGGTGTAATACATTCTGCCAGATGATGAATTTCCAGCGATAGTGACGGTAACACTGAATGTGTCTTTTTAGTCTGCGGCTGTGACCTGTCTGTGACTCCCGGTGAACTCACACACAGCCTTCCCTGTTTACTTCAACATGATCTGTAGATTATGGTTCTATATGATGAAGTGGCAGCAGGTAAACTCCGCCACGTTAGTTGTATCTCTGAGAAGCGTCCAGCTCGTCTGAGATGTTGGCTGAGTGAGTAAAAACAAGCTGGCAGCCAAACCAACTGTTTATTTGGTAGCTGTTATTGTAGTAATTTGCATGATGATTAGTATTTAACAGTACCCTGTTATCAATTAATGGACAGACCACTGTGTGTTTACAGACGGAATGAGAACGGTGACTAATCCCTCATCACATTTACCGGCCTCACTCACTTCATTTACTGTAACAGCAGAGCTGACATCATCCCATTAAAATAAATGGTTCACAAAAGGCTTTGCACAGCAAATATGAAACTTCTTAGTGACATTTGAAACTACCTCTATGAAGCTTAATATTCAGACATGAATCTGTATTTGCAGCAGGGAAACCAAAATTCATTCAGATCCACTAAAGTGGATGGAATGGGGGCAAGTGGGTGAGTTTAGCTATTCATAGTAATGCTAATGCAGAGACACACGCATGTAGGTCAGAACTGCAACAGTGCAGCTGGATTAATGTTCGTGTCCCTGTTAGTTAATAACAATCAGTGTAGTTACTGAATGTGTTAACAAAAACATCTAAAAATGATCAATAAGAAAGATCAAGGCAAACAAAGTAAAAAAAAATCTCCTGTTCATTTTTAATTTTAACAGATTTCAGCATCTGCTTATTGGGAACAGTAGGAAACTGTACTTACCAGAAGAGAAACTACAGTATTTTGTCCTTCGTCCAATCACATATGAACACAACGTCACGTCAGTGCTACAGAACTAATTTAGGAGAGAGGAAGTGAAGGTGGGGCGGTGACAGTGCATCAAATATCCTGTTTTACCTTCCTAAACACAACCACACTCGTACCAAATACTGCAGGTGACAGACCAGAAAGCTGGATCACTAATGGTCAGGTGTGTTTCGCCGTCCTCTGAAAGAGTCTGCAGGTCATTATGGCTGTATTTGCAGGTGTGTTTTATCACTAGGTGACTAATATTTAATGGTCACGTAGTAACACTTGTTACTGAGCACCATGAATGTTTTACAACAAATTTAAAAAAGGGAAACACAAGCGCGGCTGTAAAGCAAGAAAGGAAAGAAGGAATTACTTCTCCACCTCCAAAAGACCAAGTTAATCTTAAATCTGGAAAATCCACCTGTCATTGTGTTGAAAAAGGCCAGAATCCTGCTGTAGCATGTGCTTATGTTTGTTGTCGCTTGCTGGGGTTTAACTGTTCAGGTGATGTGTCCGTGAAGATTCTCATTCACACAGGTGACTTGTTGGGTTGAAATGTTTCATTACTCATCCAACTACCTCCTTTCCTCAGACTGAAGAACCAGTAGAGTAGTGAAACTTTTCAACCTAACCTGAAAAACTAACCAGTTGCCATGACTCAACTTCCAGATAGTTAGGTATAGGGTTAGAGGACAATAGTTGCTAATGCTGGAAAAAAAACCTCTTTATTAAATCCACTGTTTGAAAAGTCCTGATTCTCAGTGCAGAAACTCACTACAGTGACATTAATAACTGTCTGGATTTGATCCAGGTTGTCGCACTGACCTTTAAAGTAGCTGTTCACAGCATGAGATCCTGGCACTGAGTTCTGGTCCTTGATGTTTTGTGAGTGACACAACTTTCTCAACTTGTTTTCTCATTGGTTTGGGGGCTTTTTCGTCACATATCTATTCAGTGCTGAATGAGAGGAAGGTTATTCACAGAAAGGTTTTCTTCTAATTGTTAAGGTCATGTCTCTGCAAATAGCTCAGTCCAGTTCCACCGTGACCTTTGTGTTTTATTCTCTCAGGTAACTTCACTGTGAGTTTAAAGGTCATCAGATAGCCCCCCGTCACCGTGGGCCACTTCGAGAACGAGGCCGTCAACAGCAGCAGCAGCACTGCAGTAATGAAAGGACAGACTGGGATCAAAGCGACCACGCAGAAGTCTCTGGCCTTGCTGTCTTCTGCTGACCTTTGACCCTTCACGGATTAAAGAATGTCTGAGACCGAGCAGGAAGCAAGACGTCTTACTCTGTGGAAATTCTGGGGATTTAGGCAGCGTGTTTGATTGAAGCAGGACTGCACGGACGTGGAAAAGCCTGGTGTCTCTTTAATTTAATGGGACTAACATCTTTCAGTAGGATGGAGCAGGATTTTACACAGTAGGATCCATCAAACTCTGTCGTCAGCTCTCACTAGCAAAAACGTCTATGCATTGTCCTGGACTAACATTAGCCAGTGTTGGCAACATTTTCAGCCCTTTCAGCCAAACAAAACTTCTCTTAGCTGGAAATGTGAGCACGTGACTGAACGTTTCCCTCCCTCGTTGTTGTGAATGGATGTCTGACTCTTCCAAAGGTAGAAGGTGACGTTTCCCTTCAGCCAAAAACACGGACTTCTGGTTAGTACCTTGCTGCGGCATTGCTAAAAGACTTCAAACATGGCTGCTACGGGAAGGAAGCACTTGGTGAGAGACTTTAACAACTACATCACGTGTTCCCTGTGTCGAGGTTACCTGATTAAACCGACCACGGTCACTGAGTGCCTGCACACCTGTGAGTGAAACAACTGACACACAGTTCTATGTTACAGTCATGTCACAGAGTAGTTCCTCAAGACAGTTTGATGTCCTCTGGTTTGCTCACATTTGGAGTGACCCGCATTTTGTCACCCTCAGAGAGTCAAACAAGATGACATCAGACTGTTCTGACAATGAGCTGCCATAGGAGAAACTAATTCATTCCCAATAAAATCTGTTGATGTTTCCTCTGCAGTCTGTAAGAGCTGTATTGTGCAGCACTTTGAGGAGAGTAATGACTGTCCACAGTGTGGCATTCAAGTCCATGAGACCAATCCGCTGGAGATGCTCCGGTAAGATGAATGTTTTGTTTGCCTGGCTCCCCTTCATTTGACTCAGCTTCCTCTGTCTTCTTTCATTCTCTTCATCAGTGTTTAAATCTTCACTGCTAGTTCAACCTCTCATTGTTTGGCCTGTTTCCCACTATTGCTTTTCTCTTTTTGTCACATTCTCTCTTCTTCTTGTTTTGTGCTTCACTTCCCTGATCCCTGTCTCCTCTACCAACACTACTGCTGCTCTTCTCAGCTTCTGGTTACATCCTTCTGTTAATTCCTTCTCTTGTGTCTATGCAACTCTCACTTCACCTCTTTCTCTCCACCTCCTTCTCACACTCTTCCTCTCTCCTTATTCTCAGGTTGGACAACACTCTGGAGGAGATCATTTTCAAGCTCGTGCCTGGACTCAGAGAAAGTGAGTTTGCCAGATGGCTTCATCAATCTGTCTCCTCAGTTTGCAGTCTGTATTAAATTATGAGACTATTCATGGGAGGTGGGAAAAATGAGTAAACTACAGCATTCTATCGGCACACAGTAATTTATCACACAACACGCAACGAATTTATCACAATGCAAACATGTCTTTCTTTAGCACAAAGTTTGCGCACAAGCACAAACGCTCTTACCTCACCCTGGATTTTATGAAGTTTAACCAAGTGGGAAGATGCCAAACCACATATGGTTCAAGTATTCAGTCTTAGATATATGAAGTGTCTGTTTTCTATATAATCTATCCAGAGCTTATTTTATCTTTAGCTCAGTCCAATCAAGAAGATGAGGATGTGAAGTTACATCTCATTGTGTGGTTTGAGGATTTACCTGCATGATTTTTATTTGCATGATGATTAGTAGCTGTTGATTTTTTAAGAGACCATACCAGGAGTAATTAAATCACAAAAGTGAGCAACTTTATTTTAATGTTCCCTACGCAGATATTGTAAAACGTCTCAGTTTTGGAGTGAGTGCAAACACTTAGTGTGGGAGTTTAAGAGTTATAAACCCCTGGAAGCTCATGAACAGTTGCAGTGTTCCAGTTCCAGTGACTAGGTGCTAATTCATAAACCGGCAAACGTACTGGCAAACTGTAGGTAAGGCAGCACTCCTCTTTTTTTAAACCAGTTATTAAACCAAACAAAAGAGAAAACTTTCAAAAACATTCAGCAGTGGGATTATTTTGTTTGATCAGTCTCACCATTGACCGTCACGCTCAGAGATACAGGACAGGAAACTCACATTCTGGATAAATACAGATTAGTACTTTTTTAAGGAGGTTGAATCTCAGCGGTTTAAGATGAGATAAAGAAGTACAACTGTCTGTGTGCAGCAGGGCCAACGAGGAGCCGAGTCAACATGTCCAACTGAAGCACTATGACTTTATGACTCTATAACTTCACCTCCGCTGACAGAGCAGCCGAGAGAGGGAGCGAACATCATGTATTTTTGTGGTGCTTGTACTGCTCCGCCAAGTGGTGTAAAAATCAGTCTCATATGAATTCAGTTCTACGTGTTTCAAAAAATGTGTGCTTTCTCAGACAGATGTCACATCAGTGCATTTTTTACAGTCCAGCTTTTTTCCTTCAGCATTATCAAATCCTTTCTTCAGATTGTTTAGAAGAGTTGTTACACACATCAGTTACACACAACTGTGAGTGTTGTGTGTCTGTATTATTAAAAAGTCCCTGAAGCGTCTAGCCTCTTCTTTCTTTGTAGGAATTAATTCTTGTGTGTGTCACTGTGTTTTTATCTTTTCATGGGGTCCAGAAGAGGAACAGCAAGAACTCGACTTCTGGAAGAAGAACCAGCCCAAAGAAAACGGCCAAAGTAAGCTGTCGTTCCCATTTTAAAATCATTACTGCTGCTTCTGATTCACACTTTCTTTCTGTCTTCACAATATTAGAGTGGTAAAATCAGGAGATTCGAGAGTTTTTGATCAAGATTTGATCTAACAGCATGATCTTAATCATCCGATTTTTAGCTTGTTGATGTGAATCTGGGGCAGCTCTGATTTTTAGGGAATTTCCTGCTTATATGTCATACACCTCACATGTGGTACCAAAGGGTTTGTACTGTGGGGAGCAATAATTCAGTATTACTTGTCATCTTTTCATTATATCATTCTGATAACATTCTGATATCTTAATAAAAAGTCTCTTAAGTTGATGAAAAGAATTAAATGGAGTTTTGTTTGATAGCTTGCTCTTTGTTGCTTACTTCTCATTAAAGCATCAGCATCTCTCTGCGGCTTTGTGTGTGCGAATGTTTCTAACCACAGCAGAAAACATGAGGTGTCAGAGGTTCTCGCTGCCTGATGCTGGAGGTGATGTTGGTGGTGTTGGTGGTGATGATGCGGATGGTGGCGGCGATGATGACTACCACAGGAGTGATCCTCAAATAGCCATCTGTCTGGACTGCCTACGCAACACAGGACAGTCTGGGGAGAGCTCTGTCACGGTGTGTGTTGGAATCGATAAGGAGAAGAGAAAAGAAAGTAGCCTTATAGTTTTTTTTTATTATTCATTTAAATGAGAAATGTTTTGGACACTTCGTTGTTGGAAAATGTTTCAGTACGATTGTAAACATGAATTCGTTACTATTAGTTTTCTTCTAGTTTCCACTCATCAAATCAGAGTGTAACAGAATTTGTCTTTTGTCCAATTAGGATTTGATGAAGAGGTTCATCCGCTGCTCCAGTAGGGTCACCGTGGGAACAATTAAGAAGTTTCTCAGTCTGAAACTAAAGCTTCCAAGCTCTTATGAGGTAAGGCTCAGATTCAGTCCCCAGTTTATAACAAAAAATGACTTTTGAGTAATTGGCCAAGAAAAAAAATCCTCAAAAAATATAAAGTGATCTGATGAGGAGAGCCCTCAAAAAGTTTTATGCTGTCTGAGAAGCGAACTCAAAGCTCTGTGTAGAAGCTTTAGCAGTCTCACAGGTGCAGGAAGAACTTTGACTCTCAAACTAGTCGGTGTTTGCGATGCCAGATGCTCATTAATACTCCATTGTGATGATTATCGTTATCATCAGTCAGCTTTCGCAGAGAATTTTTAAAAACTGTTGGCTTGCACATTTGTAGAAAGAGCTAAAACTAGTTGTGGAGCATCAGAGACTCACACATTCACTCACACATTCAGAGCAACCTCCCACTCGTTACCACACTGAACTTCCCCTCTGCTTTTATTTTGTGCATAAACCACCTTTTTATTTTCTGTTTCTTCTCATGCTCTGACAGCTTCGTGCATTACGTCATCTTTCTGTGTTAAATTAAAAAGTTTCTCTATGTTTTGTTATTTTGTTAATTTTTTTTAATATTTGCATTTTTTCTTTTTTTACTTTATTTGTCACATACATAATTTTACAGTGTACAACACACAGTGAAATGTATCCTGTTTTTTTCTGGTGGTATTTCCTCTGCTGTGTCCAGCTGGATGTGCTGTGCAATGGGGAGATCATGGGCAGAGATCACACTCTGGAGTTCATCTACATGACCCGATGGAGGCTACATGGAGAGAATGTAAGGCTGTCATGCTCACTTCCTGTATGTGTGCATGCTTGCATGCTAATGTGTAGTTGCATCATTACAGGAAAGCATTTATGTGTGTCTGTGTGTCTGTGTGTCTGTGTGTGTGTGTGATCTGCATTCATTCACACTGTGAGGACTCATCTCCCCGAACAGAGACTTAAAACCTCATCATCACAAACTAATTTTTTGGTTTATGGTTAACACCTGGTTTTAAGTCAAGGTTTAAAGTTAGATTAAAGTAAAGATCAGGGTTGAGGTTAAGCAGTCACAAATTTCACTATGACTTGATAAGAATGAAAGTAAATAAACTGAATGGGTCTTAGAATTAGTACAACATGGTGTGTGAGTGCGTGTGAAAACTGGTACAGGCTGAATGACTTGTCTATTCAGCGTTAAATAGTTTTTGCAGGAAGATTCTTTCTGTTCCAAGAATCTTTCATGACTGTGATTCTGTAGAAGAAGGAAGTCTGACTTCAAACACGTTGAAAGGAGGAGGCGGTTTGGTGTGTTGTTGTTACTATAAACTGCTGGAATCTCAGAGCCACTGTAGCTTGAAAGGAAGTTTTTCTTTCTTTCCTTTCCATATATGTTTGCCAAAGTCAAAGCTCGACATATTAACACTTGCAAACACGAGTGTGTTAAACATTACACACAGTGCA
Organism: Ctenopoma multispine; assembly: GCA_034779795.1. NCBI lineage: Eukaryota > Metazoa > Chordata > Actinopteri > Anabantiformes > Anabantidae > Ctenopoma > Ctenopoma multispine. The sequence goes on from JAUYWH010000007.1 coordinate 20,120,673, forward strand.
ACAGTGCAGAGTGAATTACTGATAATCTGTGCACATTGACTGAACACGTCTTTCTTCGTGATTCACTGCCACAGAATGTTGAGTCACTGAAAAACTTCAGACCTGAGTCGAGACCACATAAATATCCATCAAATCTTGCAAGATTATCCATCCATCCATCCATTATCTACCGCTTAATCCATTTCGGGTCGCGGGGGGTGCTGGAGCCTATCCCAGCTA
>JAUYWH010000007.1:20122024-20144889 GCA_034779795.1 Ctenopoma multispine
GGAGGAAACCGGAGTACCCGGAGGAAACCCACGCAGACACGGGGAGAACATGCAAACTCCACACAGAAAGGCACCCAGCCGACCCCGGGAATCGAACCCGGGTCCCTCTAGCTGTGAGGCGACGTTACATTTATCAGATGAAAGCTCATGATCCAGCATATGTAAAGAGAATGTGTGAGTTCTTTTGAAATGACCTGGCACCATTATGAGCTGTGCTTTATGAGAAGTCTTTTCAGCAGTGTTTTCAGTCTATCCTCCACCTCCGCTCTGCCCACCACCTGATGCTCCACAACAACAGGCAGAAATCTGTCTTCAGTCTGTCAGAATTATTTGTATCCTGGTGAGTCACAAGGACAAACAGCAAGAAATGAAAAATATTTCTGCATCCTGTTTGAACCCTGTCAGGTTAGGGACACAGTAAGGAGAGAAGTGACAGGGAGGCTGAGAGATAGACACGAAGCACGAGAGTCAGGAACGGAGACGGAAAAGGGAGAGAAACAAGTATCCTAACTTTTAGGATATTAGGTTTGAAATGTACTGACAGACTCCTAACACAGACATACTATGACACAGTGGCACCTATTTAAATCTATTCTTTCTGCCGTGATGAGCAGTTCTAGTGAGAGGTCTCTGGGAGGGGACGTCCGGTAACAGAGATGCCGTTCACCATATTACAAGTCCGTGCGTCATCAAAACTATTTTAAAAGCTGTTATTTTAATGTAAAATATTACATATTGGTGCTTCAACACATCTATGTAAAAGCTAATAAAGTGGTTACTGACAGTAGAAGCATGTTGTGATAGTTTGATAAAAACACACTAAGCGAAATCTATTAGTTTAAATAAATAAATTCTAAGTCAGTGCACAATAATAGGAATTCATTAAATGGGTTTTGAGGCAGTAAAAGCGAAGATTCTGACCTGTGGTCTACAAAATAATCCCTGCATTAATGCCACATGGTTGCTGACAAAGCCTCCATAGATGTGATCAGGTTGATTCTGCTCAGACAAAGATTACTTTAAAAGACTGGTCATTGTTTTCACAGAATGTATCTGAGATCAGCCAAAGTCATAAAGTTTGTTTCATCCCCCTGTAATTGAGAAGCAGTGGATCTGTCTCGTTAATGTAAACCAGCTTCAGGTGTCGGCACCGTTTGTTCAGAAGCAGCAAAGCTTTTTGGCCCGGTTGATGGAACACAACTTAACTGTGAAACCCAAACCTTTTTCCTAAACACCTTCAAGCAAGCGCTCTACCCGGAGAAGCTCTTCCCTGCCTCTAACACGCCACGCTCTAAAGAAAGCATGGGTATTCAAATATGGGTCTGTTTTTCTCTACAACAACAAAATAGCTCAATGGAAAGTGCTGCTGTGACAGTGTTTTAGCAGAAAGATGTTAATTAGATGAAACTGAGAGCACTGGAGAAACAGAGAGAGCTTTAACCTAAAGGTTCACAGAGATGAGGGCAGTAATGTAGAGAAAAGCCCCAGGTGTATTCAGAAAGGAGATTTTACATCGAGTTTCCTTGAGGAAGAAATGACTTCACAGACCTGCTTTATTACTTGTAAAGCTTCTGTATAGTTGCCAATGTATTGTGGGAACAGTGATGTGAAAATCAGAGAAATCACATTAGAACCTGGAAAAATCATGATGGATGCAAACAGAATAATCTTCATATCAGTTCCATACCAGACTAAATCCAAAATCTAGATCTGTGACTCATCTGTGACATGTTGACTAAAACTATTTCCTTGTCTATGTGAAACTTAACAATGTGTGTGATATATGGCATGAACAACCAGAGGACACATGTCTATATAGAATACATTAGCATGGAGCATAATGAAGTCATATTCCTGCTGGAGATGTACTGTAGGAAACCAGATAAACATTTGACCGCAAATTTATTTTTCTGCTTTCTGCTGTATGTTGGACTCTTCTACATTTCAGTAATTTGACATCAGGACAAAATCCCTTAGGACTAGCTGACATCTGCACACGATATGTTCCAGAGCAGTTTAACTAAAGTGTTTGGAGACAGAAATGCTGAGTGAATGAGTGTCAGAGATGCAGATACAGAGCGAGTGACAGACTTGTTAGACTGGACTCGGTCTGAGGTATGATGCAGCAAAATGCAGAGAGCCGGAGGGAATGACAGCAGCTGTACTCTACTGCACCAGAGAGACTCCAGAAAAACAGGCGACACGCTCTTCACTTTGCAGCTGCTCCGACACAAATCGGTTTTATCTTTAGGAATATTTTATGAAAACACAGCTCATCTTTGACTGTTTGAAATGTGCTATACAGTCAAAGGGGAACATAAACGTACAATTAACTACAGTGACGGATGGATTACGGAATGGGCCTATAGGGCACGAGCCCTGCGGGAGTCTGAGAGGTCAAGGGTCACCTAGGTCGGGGCATTTATGTGAAGAACATTGCACCATGAAAATGACACATGACAGACGATGACACCAGCATCGCATGGCGTGTGTGCCTCCTCAGGTTGCCTGTAGGATGTTTGGCATAAGTTATCCTGCATTGACACTACACATACAGGCTCTCACATGTCCGAGGTTTTTAAAAGGATCAGAAAGTCCTTGGTTTTCACGAGGCACCTGTGGTTAACATTGCAGAGATTCCTGCTTTTTGTGATATTGCACATGCAAGATAAGCTGCAAATTGTTACTACTGACACTGAACCTTCTTTTTTTTTTACTAATTCAGTAAAGTTTTGATAGATTATTGATTCAGATTTCCTTATGGTGTCAATAACAGATGGTTGCTAGCAGACATGGTTGTCTCTTACAACAACTGAGGCTTCAGAAGAACATAGTCAAATCTTTCTTCTGCAAGCTGACTAACAGCAAGCGATGCAGCTGCATTGATCTCATCCATCCTGGAAACCACTTTTCTGTTTTTCTGGACCTGGCACAGCAAGATAGTGTGTCGTTCTTTAATACATCTGCAACACTGTGCTCTGTGTGAGTGCAGAAACAGCTGCCAGGGAGCACAACACTGCTGAGTTGTTCTAGAAGCAGCAAAGTGTCAAATTTAAAACATATTGAATCACCAATTTAAAGAGGACTGGCCTAAAGTAAAGAGCTGATCCAAAATATATTTTACTGAGCAACTTAAAAAAGACTTTACTGCTTAAGATTTGATGATGTCAGTGAAAAAACACTTTTCTTTTCAAAAGATTGATTAAATGTTGAATTTCAGGCCACCTGGACTGGATTTATAGCATTTTGGAAATGAACGTTTGAAATGAGCTTCAGCTGAGCGAGCAGCATCCAGGCAGCTATTACTTTTTGTTTTCTGGCTCTTTTGGCCCTTGTGCATCAGACGCTTGGCCTCTGTCCCCGCGGAGCAGAGCCAGGTGGATCCTGGACAGTTTAATGGAAATAGGTTTACACTCATCTTTAACTCTGCATAGGAAACCTGCAGTTTGAAGTCAGATGAATTAGGTCTTATCCAGTCTGTCTTTCTCTTTCTGAGCTTCAACTAACAACAACACCAGAGATTTATCTTGTAAACACTTTTCAAGGCTCAGTTTTTCAACATGTGTTTGACAAGCACTTGGCCCGAGTCTGAGGAAACAAGCAGGAGGGAGAAAAATAGAGTTCCCATCTTTTTCAAAAGATTTACTGTTTCTCTCCCGGCTGCACTGCCAAGTGCAGAATTTTTACCATTTAGAAGTTTACTGTACTAAACTTAGCATTAAATAATTAAAGGTGACATTATATAAGACTTTTCAAGGTGTTACTCTGTTTTTCATTAAGTCTTTTTACCCACTTTCCCCTTTCTGTGCTTCGTTGGTGTAAAATAATTCGCTCCAAACACATTGTTGATGTAACAACCTTCTAAAGTCTGTTTAGTAACTGTTAATGTGCAGAAAGGATCATGTAGCAGCAGTGTGCTTCAGTTTACAGTGGAAAGATACAAAGACTGATTTCCCCTCTCTCTCTCTCTCTCTCTCTCTTTTTGTGTTTCTCCTTCAGACGTATCCCATGGTTCTTGAGTACCGGCCCCGTATTGACTTTGGCTGAACCACATCTGGAGGACTACAGTACACACATATATACATGCATATGTACACAGACATATGTACAAACATTAGGAACATTTGCACGTGGACTTAAATGCAGAGCATATCACACGGTACGCACGTACACACACACACACACGAAGAGGAAGAGAAAAGATTTCAATGTATTTTTGTACAGCCAGTGATGAAGCGCGTGTGTTGTTATGGTAAAGAGGTTTTATGCTTCATAGACTAATATGTTATAATATATGATATTTTTAAATGTATGTCTCTGTGCCTAAACACCTGTTGACATCAGAAATGAAGTGTGATGATATCTTCACTTTGCCTGTCTAACTCTGTAGATTAAATGTTGATTTTTTTACTGTCGCTGGTGTTTTCTCATTGGTTTGAGTTGACAACACGCTTAACAGTGACAGTGTTTCTGATGAAATCAAAGCTGCTATTAGAGCATGAACAATAAAGCATTAGCAGAGACGTGACTGACACTGATTATGAGTTACAGTCGACCACAGTAATTATGTCATTTTTACCTAAAGAGAGAAACCGTGAAATAAATGATTTAGATACTTCTCCGCTGCTCCGGTGGTCATATTTCACCCAGAAATACACAGACAGACATAGAAAATGTTTTATGTGGTGTGGTGCTCGGGGTCAGAGAGCTACTGTGTCTGCTTGTTAAAATAGTTGACAGATAAATATATTGGTGTCTGAATTCATGAATGACGAGAGCTGACAGAATGATAAACAGACAGGAAGCTGCGTGATGGCAAACGCACACACACACACCTCACAACAACCTATATACCGTTTATATGTGCTGTAGTAAACGTGAGTATTCATTCCACCCTGACGCCTGTGGATGTCTGCACACACACACACTGACAGATTTACGAACATACCTTCCACTCTCACACGCCTCGTGTCTGTGCTGCAACATCTCCTCACACACAAGCTCATCCCTCCAGCTGCTGTTTTTTTTTCTCTCGCCTTTTGTTTTTTCAGGTCAGAGTTGAGTAGGCCAGAGGTCCCTGTGGTTCTGTATATTACTCACAGCGATGCTGCTGACCCGTCAACGCTGTAAGATACTGTAATACACAGTGGGTTTACAAAAAGAGGGAGGGAGAGAAATGGGAGGCAGCCAATCAAGACAAATCTTGTCCATATGAGTAATCACCACTCAGAAGCTGCAAAGTAAACATGGTTCAAAGCAACAGAGTTTTATTTTGAAAATTTAGTGGAGATGCTACATGCAATACTGCCAGTAAAACAATAAAACTAAATGTTCCATGATCTACAGGAGAAATATGTGATTACATCTAATTATCAAATCATATAACAATATTTACTATTAAGGTTTTATTCTTTATTTTTCCAACTGATAAAAATAAACTTTTAATTGTGACAGGTTCACTGCATTTCATTCTCATCTTTATTGCCACTCAGCGCTAACACATGGTGTCGTGGTGAACAAGTAATAGTAACTACAAAACAGTAGTTGTAGTTTAAGTCAGGAGTACAAAGTGACTCATGCGTCTTATGTTGTCTAAATGTTCATTATAAGTTATGGAATAACCTAATTGAATCTGAATGAAGTCCTACATTACCCAGGGTGCTGTTCGCCAGCCTGCGTAGTTGTGTGTGTTTTCTCTTTCCTCTGTGGGGTGTTATACGCATGTGTGTGGGTGCACAGCATGCTGAGGAGTGTGAAAGTAATAACAAGAAACCAATAATTAGCAAAAGTGAGAGTTTCTGTTTCCATATTCAGGACACAACCTGCCTTCTGGTTTAGTGAAGCCACTGTGGGACGACAAACCACTTTCAGTTCCTCTTCTCTAATTCACTCCACATCTACCCAGAGAAAACCAAAGAGGACGGGGCGAGAAGCTGTAACAGCGTGTCACTGATGCATCACCACAGGGACTGTTCCTTTACATACAGTGGTCAAAACAGAAAATGATTTCAGTTATTCAAAGATAAATATTCCTGTGACCGTACTTTTAAAATAGCAGAGAGTTGGTTCATTTACTAGAACCTTCACCTTAACCTCATGCTCTTCATCAGCAAATGAAGTCAGCTCAGTTGTCATGGAGATGGCTAAGCTGTGACACCTGTTTCCATCCACTAAAAACCTGTGAAAGAAACTTAGTAAGTAGACACTGAGTTTTCTTTATCTTACATCACCCAGGTTGTACTTAGCTATTATGTGGACTATAAAGCGCTACAGTGGGTCTTTAGTTATAGTTATATTTATGGGACAAAAATTATCTGAGCAATAAAAAAACGACTGTTTAAAATGTGCATTTGCAGCCCACAGAGGATCATGTTGATTTCTGAAATCTGAATTCTTATATTAGCTACAGTATGTACTCGATCAACGGAAGATGTGAATCCCCTCATTACGTCTTGTATCTCTGGCCAATCAGAACTTCACTGATCCACTCAGCTCTGGGTCGCTGCCAGCCGGCCGGCCGGAAACACGCACCGCGGTGACATCAGTGATATTGAAGGCAAACGGGCATGAGACACGGACACGCCTCATCCCCGCAGCTCAGGGGATGAGACAGCTGCAGCAACACATCCGAGCTCCAACCTTGGACAGCAAACCATGTCCTTTCACTATAAATAAATTGTCCTCTAAGGACTCTGAGTGTGATCCTGCCGTGGGACTGAATACGTTTTTTGTTGTTGAGAGTTTATTCTTGACCATGAAAACAGTAGTTAACACTGCATCGTCAGCAGTGATAAAATACTGTCTGTGTGCACAAAGGATCAGGGCGATGATGGTGATGATGTTTCAGACTGTCCCTTGAGATATCTAACATCTACCGGCCATATTTCAATGAAATGTTCTGCAGATCTGAACAGTTAAGTTCCTGGAGGATGATTCATAATGTTGATCATTCTGTCACCACAAAAATGTAGTAAAATCAAGAATTCTGGGTGATGTCAGTGATCATTAACTGTCCCCAGGGGGAGAATCTATATGTTTTAAGTAGATACTGAACTTTCCTGCAGTTTCACGAGACAAAAAAGAGTCTTTGTTATCAGTGTGATAGAATACATTCATGCTTAATAAAACATTTACATTTACACAAGACATATATCGTATTAAATAGAGATATCATTATTATAGTATCAAAAGTGTCATGGTATCAGTATTATCATGGTATTGTTGAAAGGTTCTGAAAAAATTTATTTATTTATATCCATAATTTATATTTTCTCTATCTCCCTTTCACACACACACACACACACACACACACAGACACACACAGACACACAGACACACACACAGACACACAGACACACACAGACACACACACACACACAATTTGACCATTTGAATCTCTACTTTTAAAAATGAAGCTGGCAGCAGAAAGTTAATCATTTTAGTTTTTCTAACTTAATGTGATAAATGTTTAGATGTTTGTCTGTGTGTATTTTAGCAGTAAATAAAATTATTAGCAAACGTGCTAACAAGCTAATGAATAAAATGATTAAGAAATGTGATCTGAGCCAACTTAAACAGCAGAGGCCACGGGACGTCCCGCTGTCGGAGGGGAGCTGACACTGAGTCTGCTTAGACTAGCAGCAGGCGGCAGAGTCCTGCAGAGGATGTCTGCATGCTCACATTGTCTTTGTGGTATCAAAATTCCTTTTTTATCTGTTCCTGTAAAATATGAGCAGTTTGTTAATGACTCATCGTGAACACACAGACTAACTTTTTCTTACACAAACTATTTTTCCAATCACATGGGATGAAGGTTTCCAGCTATTACCCCTTGACAGTTACCTTGTGGGTAGCAAGCGAGTGCTGTGAAAGTAGTGTGTGAGAGGTGTATTTGATTCAGTTCTTTGTCATCATCCATCAGATTTAGCAACACAACGGTCGTCACAGCTTTTGGGAGATGTGTCATTCACTCAAAGTCTAAATGACAGTTGGATACACAAACAAATCACTGACAGCTGGGTTGTAATTAACTTTAATCACAGTTATTGTCAAATCCTGGTGCAGTTCAGGTTTGACTACAGCACCTGTGACAGACAAATGATTTCATCACTTTGCAGCTGGATCATGAATCATAAACATTTATCTACTGTTCTTTTTTATTATGATTCTGAGAGGATTTTGATGGAGGGTAAAATTAAAATAAGATGACTACATCACGCTGGTGGGATGATGAATGTGTGATCATTACAGGAGTGTGTGTATGTGTGTGTGTGTGTGTGTGTGTGTGTGTGTGTGTGTGTTTGTGTCTGTGTCTGTGTGTGTCTGTGTGTGTGTGTGTGTTTGTGTGTGTGTGTGTGTGTGTGTGTGTGTGTGTGTATGTGTATGTGTCTGTGTGTGTGTGTGTGTGTGTGTGTGTGTGTGTGTGTATGTGTGTGTGTGTGTGTATTTTGCGGGGTTGATGTGAAGTAGCTGTCGTCAATCACCAAACTCACTATCAATAACTTCTTGTCCAATCAGCTAAGTGGACCTCACTAGGGATTTGTGTTTGTGCATGTGTGTGTCTTTAAAATGCTTACGAGCTTGTGTTATACTGCTACGTTTAATTCAATTTCCTATAAGTTTTTTTTTCCATTTATTCAATGGAACACATTTAAAGGTCAGAGTTGCAGTTTGTCAAGCATCTGCACAAATTAATCCAAAAGCGGCAGGCATGGTGTAAATCAGCATATCATCCTACTGATGATACAGTTGGTTTAACAAATGCACAATTTTCCAGCCTGGTTTAGCTACTACAGATTACTCATTAAGCTGCGATGTCTTCACATGAGCTATCTCAGCTCTTTATTGCGTCATTGTCAGATCGTATATAATGTGACATATGTTTGGGTCGTGTGTGTGTTTGTTTCTGTGTGTGTGTGTGTGTGTGCGTGTGTGTTTGATTGAGTGCTTTATCAGTAATTTATGTTGCACCACAGCAGGCTTCCTGTCCAGTCGGCTCTGCTTGTGTGTCTGTGGCAGGAATCCTTTAGTCAGAATTATGGCCTCAGGCAGCACTACACACTCTCATGCTGTGTTTGTGTGTGTGTTTGTGTGCGAGTGTGTGTGACCTCTGTTGCAAGAATTTATTGAGTGTCTGGTGCCCTGTTGTCAGCACACAGTTAGCCTCATTAGAAAAAAAGGTCTATCTGTCCTCTCCTCCTCCTCTTCTTCTTCTTCTTCTTCTTCTTCTTCTTCTTCTTCTTCTTCTTCTTCTTCTTCTTCATATATCTTCATATATCTTCATCACATCTTCTTCTTCCACCACCTAGACCTTCCGTGACCTCCCCTCTCATCTTCTTCACCATTTCACGAGAAACGACTCATGGATAGCATGAGACTGGCAGCATTGTTGTCAGTAGTAATGGGAGCTGGCAACTATGTGAAAAACATAATGGACTGTGAAGGACGAAGGTTTAATGAAACAAAATACTGTTTTGTATAATTATTGGCAGCAGCTCATGTTTTTACCTCAAACAGCAGCTGGTGAATAATGAATTTAACATTGCCCTCTATGGCTCATGTAGACTTCCACAGAAAATATTATATTTACATGAGTAGTGGATACACCCTTGTGCCTCTTTGCAGTGTAAATAGTCTAAGTAAAACAATAATTGTGTAGCATTTCTACAAATATATGACTCAAAGACTTTTACAATATATGTAATCATTATGAATGCACTAATTAACTAATGTGTAATAAGTAAATATTGATCATTTATACACAAAAGATCTTTGTTGGACTTCAGCCATGAGGCCCTTTGAGGACTCATCTCAATATAAGTAATTTTAGAGCCAGACTGTGTTACCTTGTGTAAAATAAAAAGGTGTTTGAAATCAAGTCTGTATCTCACTGAGAGCCAGTGAAAAGAGGCCAGTCATGGGATGATGTGAGTGTTTGTCAAAAGCCTGGCAGCAGCATCATGCAGCAGCTGCAGCCAGGTCATTGTTGACTGACTGAGGCAGGAGAACAAGCCAGTACCGAAGAACCTGACACGATGAGATAAAAGCACGAAGAAAAAAAAGAAAAAAAGCAGCACAGGTTGCTTGTCCATTGCAGGGTAAAAACACAGACAGACAAAAAAATTTCCAATTCACCTGTTCAGCTTGGCTTTCACTGGGGCAGGGCACTAAAGCTCAGGTAAATACACCGTAAATGAAGTGAGGAAGCAGAATCACTGAACTGTTGTGCTGCTGACTTAATAATTACTAAAATAATCAGACTGAACCCAGGTGAGTGTGAGAACTGTTTACTGTGGAAACAATGCTGGGTAAACATGCTTTATTACTTACTTGTCGAGGACAAGTAACACTCAATACACAACTCCCCTTAGAGAACAGAATAAGTCAATTTATTTTTCTTTGACTCATCTGTCTTCTTAGATGTCACAGAATTAGTTTAATTATCCAAAGACCAGAGTGGAAGCAAATGAATAGACCCATCTTGCCAACTCGTAATTGCTGTTCCTGGTCTTTTTCCTTGTTATTTTAATGCTTTTGGGGTTGTAATTATTTTCCTAAATCAAGCTTGTTGCCAATTGAAACAGTACACAATGAGCACAATCTAACCTACGGTGTGCAACAGTTGTGGCGATGCTTGGGTGGCTGTGTAATGAGATGTCTGTGCTTTGGTGGATTCACTTTGTCAACACTCATGTCTAGTGGAAGTGCACCCTGATTCTAGATGGTATATACAGTATCCTTTACTGAAAGGCACTCTTATAAAATGTACCTTACTTAGCAGGTAATTTAACAAATTATAGAGAAAATAATGTAAAACATCTGGTCTATGCAATGGACAGGGCTAATTAGGTGTTACAGTTAAGGTCATGTCACTGCAACATGTTAGTTTGATGAAGGGAGATACAAAGATGCCACAGACACAGAATGCTTTTGATGATGCCTCACAATTCGAATCCATGGGTCGGCTGGGTGCCTATCTGTGTGGAGTTTGTTCTTCCTACCGTGTTCCTGTCTGAAATATAAGATAACAACACAACAATTATTCTCAGGCACTGATACAAACAAATCTGACAAAGCTCGCTGTAATAAACGTATGCTGCAGTGTTGTGCATAGCGGTTGTGCTGCCGTGGTAATGTTGGGCGATTTCACATAAGAAGCACAGAGCACCATACAGAGAACCATTCTATTAGGTCTCTGTTTTATGAATCTCACAGTTTAGAACAATGTTGTTTGTGCTTTGGGATAGAGATGCATTTTCAGTGACCTTGCTGCCACAATTTGGGATGAATTTAAACATTGGGATGCATCAACTTATTCCATGCAAGTCAACGCACGTATTTCTGTAATTGATTATGTCAACATGTTTATTCAGCTCTAGGCTTATGTCTACCCAAATTTACAATGATAGGCGTATTCAAAAAAGAAAAGCAGCAAGTACCCATATAATAGAAGTTCAAACATGAGAATGTTTGACATTACAGCTAAATAAAATGATAACTGATTATCAGTACAGTTCTTACAGTCCATTAATCAATTATTAACCATTCAATCTCCACTGAATTGTCTGTAGGTGCCTATGGGTATGTTGGTGTACATGTTAGCCCTGCCTAGAGTGGACAGTGCCTCATCCACTGCATGTTATCTAAACTATTACACTCTCAGGTATGAACACAAGATGGCAAAAGATCAGCAGTTTACCTTTAATTACTTAGGCAAAAGTGCAAAGAGATTGTAAGTTAATGTAGTGAAAACAAGAAAACTGCAACGACTTGAAGGAGTTGTAACAGTAAACTGGATAAGCCATTTTAAAAATGTTGTTGTGTTTTTGATGTTTTGGTTTGTTTTTCTAAATATTTTAATGACTTCTGATTTATCGGATGTTTACAGAAAAACGCTGATGATGTCCAGCATTTCACAGAGTTTCTGTGTTATCTGCAGAACACATACTGTTTGCAGTGTACAGGTTTAAATGATAGTTTCGCTGTAATGTTGTAATGTCGCTGGAAAATCAGTACTTTTGCAAAAGTATACCTTTTTTTCACCCTTACAAAATGAGGCATTATAGTTTACAGCCTCGTAAGACAAATAGTAGTCAATGTGTGTGACCCTCAGGGTCAACGTTTCTGTTCACTATTCACTCCTCATGCTCAACATGTTCACTCCTTTTTCACCATGTAACTGTGCAACTCTCACTTGTCAGTTTTTCTCTTTGTGCTACATGTTCATCCAAAAACCTTGTTCTTTTTGAAGACACTTATACACAATTTATACAGAAGCGTAGAAGAGTTATGGCTCATAACAGATCACCCTGACCCCTCATCCTCACAGAACATAACCATCCACAGGTCACATTTTATGACACATAACACCACACCACTTTCAGTATCATTTCTTTTTTCTTTGGAGGCTAGTCCTGTATAAAAACAGTTTCAAATTAAACAATACAGTATTTATAACTACATACTTGAGGATCACAGAATAAGTTTTAATTCAGATATTTGTGTTGCCTTTCTTCAGCTCAAGGCCACTCCTGGTGTCTACCCCACAGATTCATACACACACACACACACACACACACACACACACACACACACACACACACACACACACACACACACAAGCACACTGCTCAAGGTGATCCAAGATTTTTTTTAACACAGGAGAGGAAAAGAGGTCATGGGAAAGGAGAGGATAGACTAAAGTGACATGAGTTGACCCAGTAGAAGAAAAGATGGAGAGGCAAGGAAGGGGAGAAAGAAGGGAAAACGGGAGGTGAGTGAAATGTCAAGGAGACTTAGAGGTAACATCGTGAGGCAGAGGCATTGTATTGCCCTGCAACAATGTGTGTATGTGGGTGGGTGTGTTCCTGGACAGATAAACAGGGAAGATCCCAGAGGGGAGTCCATCCTGGAATTTTGAACAGGAAATGTATTCTACCCCTAAACAATGGTATAATGCACGCACACACACACACACACATACAAAATACAATGCACACACACACAGACACACACTGACAAAGTCTCTGAATTTTATTAGGAGTTCAGGACTGCACAAAACATTTAAATCAGTCATATCAAAACACGTAAGTGTTTTATCTATTAGTGTTTATTTTTCTATTCATGTTTATCTAATCAGTCATTAAAGTCATATTTGAGCTTGCACCTGTGCATATTATCGTGTGTGTGTGTGTGTGTGCGTGTGCGTGTGTGTGTGTGTGCGTGTGTGTGTGTGTGTGTGTGTGTGTGTGTGTGTGTGTGTGTTTGGGCAAACTAATCACGGCGTGTTTATAATTCAATTTAATGAATTTTCATTTTTCATTTGCTGCATTCATGTGCAATGCTGCCCCAGGTGTACACTTTGAAGTGTGATCTCACAGACACAAGCACACACGCAGCCTTTCACACAGTGACGTGATCAGCAGAAGGCTGGAGTTAGGTGAAAGGCTCCACGGTTAAAATAGCAAGTGCACGAAAATGTGAACACAGGGAATACAGCTCCCTATTTCTTCTCTCTCTCTCTCTCTCTCTCTCTCTCTCTCTCTCTCTCTCTCTCTCCCTGCATGCGTGTAGGTATTCCCATGAAGGAAGAAACACTTGGAGTTTGTATTGTTGACGATTAACAGACTAAAGGACTGACATGCAGGGAGCAAGCTTTTGCAGTTGCATCACAAATCTCCTGGCAGCCACTGCAGAGTGCGCCTGGAGATTTGGCTGTGAGCAAGTAACGTTTAACAACAAGGCTGAAAAGACCAGGCCTACACAAAAAAGTTGACGCCGTTAATCTGTGTAAAGTTGAGTTCAGTTAAAGTGTGATGAGAAGCATTTGTTTCCATATTTCTCTGTGGCAAAGAGAATAGTCATTTATTTGGTTCCAGCTATTATCTAGCTAAGATGTTGATGTGAACTAATAAATCTCTATTAAGTGTACTGGCTTCCTGAGAGATGTATTAATAACAAAACAGTGATGACTTTGTGACTGGAAGTATTTAGTTAGATAGCAATATAATATGATCAAAAAAAGTGAGTGAACTTTCTTTAGTTCTACTAAGTTTGTATCATCGGGAAACCTTTTCATATTTATTTATTACATTTTCATCAGGTCTTTTATTTCTAAGTAATAACTGTTTTACAGCTAATCATCCTACTTCACACACTAATCCTGTGTGTTGGTTCTAGTAGCTTTGTTCTTGTGCATGATGTGACACAACACACACACACACACACACAGTCTACATCTCACTGAAATGTTCCAACCCCTGCTCCTATTTTCAAAAAGAAATATTCTGCAACTGGTTGTTGTATATCTTGTGCTGGAGAAGACATATACTGTACTGCAGGTCTGTTGTCTGCCTCTGGATATTTAAAATTCTGCATCCATCCTGGCTCCTTGTCAGTGATTGACTCATTGGTCAGAAGTAACCCCAAGACCACCTCCTTCTCTTGTTCAACACACACCAATAATCATATAGCTAATATATTTAATAAGACCACATAGAGCACAACAGCAAGTAGAAAGTAGCACACATGCTGTATAATGTTTACACACCCAAACAATAAAGTTTTGGCACAGAAATGTAATTACTTCTTCAAAAGTAGCCTCCCGTGTGCTGCCCTAGATTGATCCACATGCCCACTACAGAACCGGAGAGTAACAACACAAACAGGAACAGGCATATCAAGAGAGCACATTGATTGCTGTGAATGGCGTGCACTCACCCACAGAGGAGCTTGTACATAGTGTTGTGCAGGAAACATTATCCAGGCTTAACTTTCTTTTAATCAGAGTGCAATGAGTCATCTGAACATATACGGAGATTACGAATGAATGGACAATTCTTCCAAATTCAATGTCAAAATATGTTGTTTGTCCCTCTCAGCAGGGCAACATGATTTGTCTGAGCCTAAAGTAGCAGAAAAGGACATTTTGCAATTTATTTTCACATTAATGAGGTGAAAATGTGATGGATGAGGTTTGGTTAGGTTTCGGCATAAAAACAACTTTGGGTAGGTTTGAGGAAGATTCATAGTTTGGGTTAAGATTCAAGTTTAGTTCTACGGGAAAGAAAATAACCAGAACCAGTGTTAAGCTGAGTTCATATAAGGTTGGGGGAGCTTCATCATCCTAGTTCCAACAGTCAACAAAGTTGAAGAAACGGGACAATTTTGATCAATCCTTCCAACCTATCACAGATTCTTCCAACAAAAGTAACAGAAGTAATTCATGCTCTGAAACGCAACACAGTCGACCACAATAATCCTTTCATCCATTATCTTAACCGTTTAGGGTCTCAGTAGTCTATCACAGGGCTGACATGTAAAGACACCTAGCTTTACACCTATGGGAGATTTAAAGCCACCATTTCTTTAAACTGAGGGAGGAAACTCAAGTACTCACAGGAAACCCACGCAAACTCCGCACAGAAAGGTACCCAGCTTGCTGGTGGATTAAACCCGGTTCGTGTATCTGGTGAGGCAACAGTGCTAACCACCATAACAAAATTAAAGACCTGTAAAATCCAATTCCATTCGACCAATTATCAGTGGAGCCAGAGGTTAAAGGCGAGATTCATTAAGAATCACAGAATTGTAAAGTACGACATTATCAAAAGCCTCATTGTGAACTTCATGGCAACTGTGATACTTGTATCCATGGCGATTTTGCTTGTCTACAATGTCTGCAGTTTCCTAGGCAGCAACAATTGTTGGTTTGTCTGAGCAAGCATTAAAAAGTCCAGGCATTTTTTTATTTTGCTAAAACAAGACAATGATAGAGAGAGATAGAGAGATAGAGAGATAGATAGATAGAGAGAGAGAGAGAGAGAGAGAGGGGGAGAGAGGGAGATTGATTCCTTGTAAGGAAATGAGGAAGAACATCAGGTACATGGCAAAGAGAAATGGAGCCAAAAGTTCGAGCAGCCCAGTGGAAGAGAAAAAAAATGTGTGAATAGAGAGCGATATGGAGCCAAGAGAATGGCAAGAGCATGTGGGTGGCTGTTCCTGAACAGAAGAGTCAGATTAAAATAGAACAACAGCCATATGACGACGGTGTGACTGTCAAACACCTGCAGCGGAGAGACCGAAAGAAAGAAAGCAAAGAGAGATAATGGGATGTAAGGGACAAATGTAGAAACAGACAGGTTACACAGAGACAGAGGGAAAGGGGTGATGATGAGAGCTATGAATAGTAAGACTATGCAGAACAGAGCAACAAAGAGGAAGAGCGTGAATCAGATACAGATGAGCAAAAGGTTGAGAATGAATGAAAAAGATGAGGATGAAGAATGGAGACTATTATTTTGGCCTCCCTGGCAGAGTTTTTCTCATGTGCTTTCCCTTCAGTATCCCTTTTTCCAGAGCGTGGAATAACTCCTAAGTGCAGCCAGAAAGCAGACGAGTTTAGGTATCATTGTCTCTTAACAAGCGTGCATCATACACAACACATTGTTCCATTTTCACAAAGTAGTTTTTGAGCGGTCGTGATATTTAGACAGCCCTGATTGGCAGTTGTTGACATTTGAAAGGAGTCCAGTCTCTCGGTGAGAAGAACCTCACAACAATCAGAGCCATTGACATTTTTAAGCACACATTAAAAACACATCTGTTCAGCCTGGTTTTTATCCAGTGTCTCATAACTTGTAAAATGTCCTATAGTCTTTATGGTTTTGTGGTTCTATCTGAAAAACTGAGAACAAGTGAAAAGTGTGGTATTTTTAACGTTTAAACTTGACTGATTCTGTTTCATTGTGTTTGTGTTTTACAACGTTTATTCTCACACATACTTTATTAATCATCTATTTTATTAGCTGTAAATAATTGTACCTGTTTGCATTTATCCAAATACACCCTAAAAATCTGGGATATTACTTAAATAATTAACAAATAAAGTTGTTAAAAGTTGTTTATTTGAGTAGCCTGTATCAAATAATCTATGAGAATACATAAAAATATTTCCCACAAATAATGGGAAAAGTTTTCATGGAGGAACATCAGGTCCACCTTGGTCACTGCCACCGCTGTGCGTTATCCCACTGAGTCACTCCTACTGTAATTGTAGCAGTGACTCTCAATGCGGAACCACGACACAATGCACAACGATCCCCGCCAGAGGTGATGACAGAGGAAGATTCATGCAGTATGAAGGACGCTGATGCTGCTCAGACACAGCCTGAAATGAAAGGAGGCATGAGACACTTGTAAACACACAGCAGAGAAGCTCATTTATTCACTCACGCAGACGCTCATCAAAAACAGCTGCACACAGAATGAGCTGGCACCACACGGTTAATAATTTCCCATCAACAAGAATGTTTCACTGTGTTGACCAGGATAATGTGAATCTATGAGGATAAATTAGCAGCTGATTTAAAGCTGCAATGTGCAACTTTTAGGAATAAGGCAAACTGTAGCAGGAGGCATGAAAACAGTCCACCCAGTGACGAGTCATACCCCAGGGTGTGACACAGGTTTTGACTTTGCCTGACTGGTTAGAAACCTTAAGTAGGGAATATCTCCATAGCACTGCCAGTGCTGTTCTGTTAATCTTTATCAAAGGAGGCTTTCACAGCACCTGGCCACCTTAAGATAAGCTATGGAGCTTATCATTACTAAGAAATATTGAATAAATGTTACTGTGACTTTAAGCTTAGTTTGATAAAAGTAAGTGAAATAACAACACAGTATTTGCTTCTGTAAGTGCAACAAGTCCATGAGCAAAGTGGTTCAACAGGTTGTAGTTGTTGATATATTTCACTGACCTAATAATAAGACAGAGTTTGCATTTTGCTTTATTCCATTCATCTATTCTGATGTATTCATGTTGGGAGGGCCACAGTAGGTTGTTTTGTTTTGCTTTGCCCTAAGCAGTTATATCCCTCCCCGGTGACATCACTTCACGCTTTGCAGTTTTGTTTTGTTATTCATGAGTCTAACCACAGTAGGTAGCTGTTTGAGAAAAACGTCCTTGTTCTTTATCCCACCTGTTGAACTCCCATTGGTCATTTATTTCTCTGACCACCAGCTGTCAAGGGCCACAAAACTCAAACAAATATGAAATGTCGGAATTTATCCACAGTTATGGACGTTTGTTTTATGTAACTGTCGTCTGTATTGTGCATGCACTAGAATCCTGACCCTTACCCTGGTATTATCAATGGGAAACTGAGCACATTACACTGTTTTGTTTTGTTTTATAAAAATGCCGATAGAGCATAATTACAAACACAATCTTTATAGTATTATTGAGCATTATCTCATAGCACAATGATCTAACAAGTTTCACAGACTGGACCTTTAAATCTGTATCTGCGGTGCTGCCCTTTTAATTCTTTCGCTCTTTTTCTTTTTTAATTAAAATGTAATATTGATTCGTCCAGATGAGAACAGCTGTCTGCCATTGTCTCTGGAGATGGTAAAACAACCTTAAACTGACTGAGAATTGGCGAACGTTGCTGCCAGTATGTTACTGTCAGTTTTTATAGCATGTGGAACTGATTTAAATCAATCTTTTTGGATTTGTTAAAGATGAGTTCATGAGACATTTTGCCATGGGCCTTAATTAAAATATGAAGTCTAAAACCAAACAGTGTGATATGAACAACTGTATATGTATATGTGATTTATAATTGCACAGATTTGAAGTTCACTGATCAAAGATAATACAGAGATCTCGTCTCAGTTGTATGTGTGGTTCTTGGCCTCTCTCCTCTCTCTCCTCTGAGCGATGTGCGAATGTTATCAGCGAGCCGTTTTCTGTCTTTATGGGATTGGATTCCCCTGTTTAGTCTGTCAATTATTGCCTTTCTACTTGTTCTTTCAGGTCTGAATTTCTGTTTTTCACTCCCTCTGTCTATCATCCACTTCCCCTGAGACATGCTGGGGAAATATTTATGAATTGTGGTCTCAGTTTAATAATTTTCTCTCAAAACGCAAACAAAATCCTGTCTCTCTCCTTTCCACACTCTCTCGCTCTCACATACACACACACAGAGTTTGGTTAATTAAGCAGCAGCACCATGAGGCACCTGTTTCTCATGCTCTTCAAATAGTGATAGGTCAGCCTTATCATCACCATAGCAGCATTATATTTATTGTTTTACACCTGCAGTCACTTATCTCTGTGTGTGTGTGTGTGTGTGTGTGTGTGTGTGTGTGTGTGTGTGTGTGTGTGAGAGAGAGAGAGAGCGAGAAAGAGAGAGAGAGAGAGAGAGACACACACACACACACACACAAAATAGTCTTAGTCTTTCATGCTCATTTTCTCTGTTTATCTCCATTTATTTTGATATAATTTTCATCCAACTTTGTCCTCTGTGATTTTTGTATACTTTGATCTGTTATTGGAAATATCAGTGGGATGCTGTGTGAGGCTCTTCTTCATGGCTTGGCTGTATTCTACAGTGCATGTGTCTCCAGTATGTTAGTGATGCTACTGGAGACCCAGCTCTGTTGGAATAACAACCAGGACCCATTGCAGCGCTACTGGCCTCCTTTCAGCCAAGCATGTGTGTGCGCATGTGTGCGTGTCTGTCTCTGCCTCTGTCTGACACTCAGGAAGCTACATTGATTAAATCTTTACATTTGTCCTTCTTCACTCCCCTCTCCCCTTTAGCGTCTGACAGGCAACTAGCAAGAATCAATCTGCATCAGTAATTCACTTAACACAAATGCTGAAGAGTGAGTGGTCAACATAATGTCCCCTGTCGAGTTAAATTACCGCGGGTAAACGTGCAGCAGGTGAAGGATCAAGCAAACCAGTGATTTGCTGAAATGCGCTGAGGGACTAGTCAGAGCATGAAAATTGTTGGTTTTACATAAACATATATAAGCACGAAGGAGCACGCCTTTAATCATCTGGAAGTGGGATAGCATTACCTTTCTTCATCTTCTTCCTCCAAGATCAAGGTCAAACCTCTTGAAATGCAGATTGGTTCAATTCACAGCATTAGGTTTTGTGAACAATGCAGCAGATAAGAAATAAGCGTGTTATCCTAAAGGCAGCAATTAGCTCCTTAAATGAATCCTCCCGAATGAGTCTTTAGCTAAGCCAGGTCTTTATCTATTGTGGCCAATTTAGAATATTAGTATTCAGCTAACTAGCTAATCTAAAATCTTACTCTTAAATATTATTCAGTACAGTCAATATGTTCATTAAAAAATTATAAAACAGTTACAAGTGGCAGTAGTTGTTGCACAATTTGTAGCTTAGTTTGTAAATGTAAGGTATTTTACATCAAGTTCAGAGCTAAAAAGGAACTCATCAGTTTAAAATCAATGTGGAATATAACTAACAGCATGTGCTTCCCGGGCTCTACATTAATTAAAGTTACCTACAATTGACTTCTGGGACAGTGACTCAAAAAAAGTATAAAGAGTGTAGAATCTTTTCCCAGTACATGTTTCTATTTATATGAGAAAAATCTTGAAGTACACAATGCATTTAATCCTCAGCAGAATTAAAGACAGTGCTTAAGCAAATGACTATAGAGTCCTTTGAGAAATACTTTGATAGTATTCAAGGGGAAGAAAATCATCATCAGTGATACAAAACTTAAAAACTGTTATTGGATGGCCTTTGAAAAACTATTTGTTTCCATGTAGGTGTGGGAAAGTGGTTGATTTGTATTGGTGTTAGAGGTAGAAGCAATTTACTTAGATATTGATTATAGTTTTCATCTTCACAAGTAACATAAGTTAGTGCATAAGAGAAGGAAATAGTTGTACTGGATTTTATTCTAATAGTCATGGCCATTTTTGCTAAAACTTAACCTATAAGTCATGCATGTAAGACCAGCTGATTAACATCAAATACACAGCGTCATTCACCTTCTTCAGCAAAGCCATCCACTGAAATTGTCAGACAACAGCCACTCTCCAATGATGAGGCTTCTTTTTGTAAAATAGCCTTTTTCAAATAATTTCCTTCCTTAGTTGAGATATACATTCTCATATTTACCTCCTCTCTTAACCCTCCCAACCTTCTGCCATTTATCAGTCCCTCAGTGAGCACCAACCAGCACCTGCACCAACAAATACGGCTGTATAAGTCGTCACTTTCACCGCTGGAGAGCGAAAACGAACGGTGAACTCGAGAGTTGGATATCGGAGCTGGGGCAAGCAGGTGTGTGGAAATCATTTGGTTTTGATCAGCTTACAATATGTGAGCGCTGTTTTTCACATCGAAGTCCAAATCCAAACAACATGGTGCTCAGTATATTGTTCTCAGTATATGTGCTGAAAAAAAATCCTGCTCACCAGGCCACTTAACGGGCTATATAAACCTTAGAAAGAATGTCTTAATATTATTTGGCCTAGTTCTGCTCAATAGGAAATTATCTCGATATTATACAGAGCTGATTTGGCTTTATCCTGCTAGCTGCAGCTCTGTCCATGTAGACTTAATTAAACCTTTCAGTGAGTTGTCCTCCTGGAGTTATGTTCCCTCCCTCTCTATTAACTCTGATTTATGACTGCTGTAGTTCAAGGAAAAGATTGAATGAAGGGATATTTTTTCCCTGTATTTTTACCTACATTTATCATCAGGCCGGCATTTCCATGTTGAACAGCCATGCCCCATTTCTTTATTTTCTCATCTCTATACCATTTAGCCTATACTGTTCCCATGGGCCGATGGCTATGTTAGCAGCTTCACAGAGATGTTTTAGGTTTAAGTGCCCCCATAAGGAGCAAATTGAACAGAACACTTGTAGCAGAAGATTACACACTTCAGACACTTCAGACCTTTCTGTCCACAGCTGAAATTCTGCACTGAATGTAGAAAGAACGTGTGACGAATGAAGAGAACATATTGGTCTTTAAAATATTACAGTCTGTAAATAATCTATATGCACTGTTCTCAAATTGACTATGCCACATGCGAAATTTCAGATGATAAAATGAAGAATGGAGGTTAACTGGCTATCCTGAGTATTTGACAGCAGCAGCATGGTATCTTTAAAGGCAGCAGGGAAATATGCATCCGTGTGTGTGAGGGGGCGGTCTGAGAAAGATAAAGAGAGGAATCAGTGTTTAGTTATTCTGATCACAGGTGCCCTTCAAAATGTCAGAGTGACTAGAGAGGCTACAGATAAAGACAACAACAACAACCACATCCTGATCAAAGGAAGAGTGGAGGAGAAACAGGAGGAGAAACCCCCGACTTAAAGGCTGGGGGTAGAAAAATGCAGAGCAGACGATTATACAGATGGGGAGGAACGATTTGGGGAAAGAAACAGACAAAGCCAGTAGGTTAAGTTCTCTGAATCACAGCATGATTTAGGATTAACAGAAATTTAACATTTTAATGGTAATGTTTATATTGTTGCATACGGAGGGACTGGCAGACAATAAATCCTGCTTTAGATGGGTGCATTGCTGTAACAAATTATGAATGGCAGTAATGAAATGAATGTATTTCAGAAATTAAATCAAAATAATGAAATAAAAATAATGCCATGCTGTTTTGGCTCGTGGTTGGAGGGTGGCTTAAACGTCTCCTGTATTAAAAATGTGCTCCTTTATGGCATTTTCAAATCAATTGAGATAAAAGCTTTGGCCAAATTCACATATATTGAAATGGCATTAGAGAAGAACAAACTGTGTTAGCGTAATGAAATCATGTTGCTGTTTTCAATCAAAGTTTGAAGACTGTAATGCCTCAGTTTTGAACTAATTGAAGTATTACATTGTGGACTGCATAAGTCGTCTTGCTGGAGATGTTCAGCGACCCTTACAAATCCCATTAGATGAACTTTTATAGTATGTCATTCAATATGAAAACAAAGCGCTTCATTGCCTTACGTGCTTGCTCAAGTGGGACTGTTGGGTTTTCTACATTTATTTGTATATATTATATAATTTGTAAGGTC
>JAUYWH010000007.1:20144989-20155555 GCA_034779795.1 Ctenopoma multispine
TGTGTGTGTGTGTGTATGTGTATGTGTGTGTGTGTCTGTGTGTGTGTGTGTGTGTGTGTATGTGTATGTGTATGTGTGTGTCTGTATGTGTATGTGTATGTGTATGTGTATGTGTATGTGTGTGTCTGTGTGTGTGTGTGTATGTGTGTGTGTGTGTGTGTCTGTGTGTGTCTGTGTGTGTGTGTGTATGTGTGTGTGTGTGTGTGTGTGTGTGTGTGTGTGTGTGTGTGTATGTGTGTGTATCTTTTTGAGAATTTTAGGATACTGACATTTTTTGAAAGCAAAGACATTTTGTTAAATGCCTGTTATCAGTTATTAACACGTCCATAATCATGTTCAGTAGGAACAAACTGTCAGTACGTGTAGTGCCATACATTTTAGAATTTGGCGGCCTCTAGCTGCCGTAGTCATTACAGCTCATATAAAGATATAGTATAAATGTCGTATAAAGAGTGACAGCGGTGTGCAGAAGATGTTAAATTATCAGCGTCTTCCTCCCAAAGATGTGTGTTAGGTTCACTGATGACTCTAAGGCCCTGTTTACACCTGCTATTGAGATGCCTCCTGGGAAATTGAATCACAAGTGCACCACTGAGACACATCCCCTTTCTCACCTGTACGCATACATGTGTACATGCTGCTGTCTTTGAGGTATAGCGCAGACCTCTGCATCATTTCCGCTACACAGTGTTAGTAAATCAGTCTTTGTCATCGAGTTTCCTTTGGACAGAGTCACAAACGGAAACTTTTTCATTTCACCACATCCTGCACTGATAACACTGTTGTTGTGGATGCATGAGGACACGTTAGCATTTACACTACCAAGTGTAAACAGGGTCTGAATTGCCCATACATGTGAATGTGAGTGTGCATGTTGTCCGTCTGTGTTTGTCTCTGTATGTCAGACCCTGTGACTGAAGATCCTGTTCAGGGTGTATGAGAACAACCTACTAATCCAAATAGGAGGTGAACTTGTCATCTTACTGACCTGTATCTCTGGTCCCAAAAAATCCCTGATAAGAGCCACTGAGTGGTGTGATAATGTTTGAAGCAGGTGTGATCTCTGGGTTAACATTGACTTATGTGACCTCTGGTGTATCATGCTGGGCTGCAGATTCAGCACATGGCAACAGCGGCCATTTCTGGGAATGTCATGCTCATGTACTGAGCCAGCTGCTTGTAGCTGGTGACACACGAGGATGCCAGAAGGGTGACTGCATGACTGCAGACTGGCTGCAGGTCAACGGTGCATGTTTGAGAAAGTGTGTAATATCTACAGCAGCAGCTCCACCTGCAGATTTCATCACCTCATCTTGCTCTCCGGTGACAGCAACTATCTCTAATCCCTGTCTATGATTTAGAGTAATAATATCTTTGCCAGAAATTAAAGGTCATGACCAAATTAGATTTTCACTTCAGTGTCTCCAGAAACATAATTTCAACTCATAGTTTCTTAACACAGTGACTTGTGGAGTAATAATGTTGAAGTGATGCATACTTGGGCTGGTTCTGATGAATGTAGGAGCAGGAGAGCCCACGTGTCTGAAACAGTGTTTGATATTATTATATATATTAATTCAAATGAAAGAGATGAAGTGACAAAGCTTCTCAGAGTTAACTGTGATCGTCTGTACTCCATCTACGCTTCACTTCTTCATCCAAATTTGTTTTGACAGGAGCTGACAAAGTTGATGGAGACGACAAACTCAGCAGATGGACGGATTAAAAGGCACACTTAGCAAACTCATTCACTCCATTATAAATCCTTGGTGGTCAAAATGGCTTAACACAAGAGGAGCCTATATGTGGCACTTCCTGCTGCCAAAAACGTGTCAGACTTGTGATGAATCATGCACTAGGATTGGCTCAGGCATACTCGGGCTGGCTCCATGGATCATCTGTGGCCCCTCCTTGGATCTAAAACAGCCCAGGTCCCATTTCACAGGATTTACACACAATACAGCTGAAGTGAGGAGCAGTTATGTACATTTGTCATGTGTCAAGAATCGTACTAAACTACGATTTAAGGAACTCCCACATCGTGTCTTCTCCTCCGTTATTTTTCAGATAGAGTTAATAAACTATTTACACCAATCACAATCACTTTAATCCCTCTCTTCCTATATATGTGAGGGCCCTATTCGACATATTAGGAGTGTGTTAGTGGTGCTGATGACATGAGGGGCAGCAGAATCAGCACAGCACAATGTCACGTTATTGCTACTTGCTACTTGTAGCTGGTGACACATGAGGATGCCAGAAGAGTGACAGCATGACCTCAGACGGGCTGCAGGTCAGAGGTCATTCAGAAGCAACAGGGTGTGAGGATAAAGTATATTAATGAGCTTGAAATGTGTGTGATTTCTGATACTGTTGAGCGTGTGTGGCAGATGAAGTTCGTATGACGTGTTCTCATGGGAATGAAAATGCCATCTTTTAATCATTATCCACGAATGAAGAAAACTTGGAGCAGTGATGAAACCTCCCAGGAGTGACCGGCCGACCAAAATTACTCCAAGAAAAAACCCCAGAACAGCATCAAAAGTACTGAGTGGCTTAGTCAAAGTCCAGACATAAATCCAAATGAGACGCTGTGACCTTAAACAGCCTCAAACTATTCTGCAAAGAGGAGTGGAGCTAAATTCTCATTGCTAGTTATGACATCTGACAGGAGCAGCAGGTAACGTGGACCTTTGTCACCGTGCTGATAATAGTAAATATATAGTTGCTCATGGTTTTATTCGGTTTCAGTGGAAACCAACTTGAATAGGTTTGGGGAAAGTGACAGGTCATGGTTACACAACTTATTAAAACGATTGCATCTTTTCTTTCTAACCCTTTATGTTCTGCCTTCACTCAGGCTTCATGCTGGACCGTCAGCTCCTCTGCGACCTCTCTTCCTGTCCTGAATAAAGATGGGTTGGATCTGGATCTTTGCCCCCCCAGGAGTTTCAATCCATTCAATGTCTGTTAGCTTCTTCCTTATGACATTTCCTCCATTTTCCCCCCATTTAAAAGGTTTTTTTTTCTCATGACATTGGTTTACAGACATAAAATTTGATTAGATATTGTTACAGATGTGCTGTGGAAGGTTAAGGTGGAACAAATTGTATTACTTCATATGTTGTGTAATACTTCAAAAGGTGATTTCATTCATTTTCCAAACAGAACTCAAGGAACAAGTTACTGTATATGAAGAAACTGACAAAAATTCAATCAACATTCTTCTTCAAACTTTACTCAAGTACAGTACAATTATCTTAAAACTGTACTTGAATATTGTATATTCCCTGAGTAGAGGTATTTAATTACTTTTACCAACTAAGAAGAACTAAATCACCTGTCGGTCTCTTATTCCCAGTAACCTTTGATTGTGTTCCCAAACTATATGTCCTCTCACCAATTCTGTAGTTTTCTGAAAAGTTGTTGTTGACTGTCTGAGGGGAGTCGCCGAGTTCCAAAATGAATTATGCAAAATCCCCTCTCTATATTCTGAATCTACTTAATGGGAGCGTCTGCAGGAGGATTTAAAGTTGAAAGAGCTGCTGTCTCTCCGTGAGTTTAAACTGTGAATAAAGAACCTTGTGGCAGATTCAATAAGCAGCTGTCCCTGCAAAATGTAAATGAGAACATGCTGATTTGATGCTGGACCGCTGCCTTCTGCAGGACCCCTGTGGAAAAACAATTTTTTACCAGTTTCTAGTGTATCGATGTTATTCTATATAATTTCACAACTGTTTAATTTCAGCTGCTGTTTCACAATTTGCTTTTGTCAGTCTTCTGTTTGCTGTATCTGTGTTTCTGATGCCAACAAACGACTGAACGAGAGCAGGCATCAAAGCTTGGAAACCTTTTGTGTGCTTAGTATTTTCTAAACCCTTATATGGACAACATGGTGAAGAACTGACATGTGACAAAGCTCATAAACTCAATGGGACCATAAAATGAAAATTATTTATGAGAGGCCAAGACAAAAACTAACCACCGAAATGTTAATAGATGAGTATAAATACGTGTATATATAGAAATAAAACCTCACTTGCAGGCTGAAATATGTTCACCCCTCGTCATCTCAGCCACAGTATGTGGAGGAGTGCGTGGTATGTGTGTGCATGACTGAGCGACAGGTGTTTTTTCTGGAATAGAAAGATGACATAATGCATCGACAGGCAGCCTGGAGACACTGAAGTGTGAGAGCGTGTGAAACAAAGACGTGAAGATGTGTGTGAAAGTGTGAGTAACGTGTACGTGTGTGTGTTCTACACGAGAGAGCTACAGGCTGCTTTTAGCGTGTGTGTCTGTCACAGCACAGACACACAGAGGGTGTAACTGTGTTTTATGGCAGCAGGTGTGAGACAGCATGTCGTACATATCTGAAATATGCTTTTACTTCAGTGCCCATGTAAGACTGTCTGAGCAGACCTTCATGATCATAGAATGATCATTGGAAAGTTCATGTTTCACACACGTAGCGTCGTCACATTCTTAGTTATATTATTTATTCAGACTCTTACGGATCAGTGGTACCAGCTGAAAATCCTGAATCAGACTCAAAAGGTCATAATTGGACATCACATCTCAAACTCTTGACCTTCCACCAATATCTGTATTAATTCAGAGTTTTTCCATTCTGTTTTCAGGGAGTGTTTAGTGAAGCGCGTATCGAGCCTTCATCGTTTACGGTGACGTTGGAAGCCTCGCTGCGTGTAGCTGTTCAGGAAGTGGTTCAGACTGTGATGTATCGACACACGTGAAGTCCAAAGAATCTCCTCTCAGTTTGTGGTTAGTGTTGGAGCTTTAAGTTCTCATGGGCACATTCACTTTCCTCCTCCTTGTTACACTGGGTTAGGGTTAGACTTTTTCATTGATGCAAAGGAAAAGGTTTGCTTTGGTATTTGTGCTACTACCACAGAACATCGATAACAGTAAATCAACCAATAAGCTTTTATGCCAGGCATTAAAAAAAACCTCTAGAGACTACTGGGAAGTGTCTTTGATAAACAGCTGCACCAGCGTGTTAACCTTATTATCCAGCATGTCCAGAGTTAATGTGTTAAGCTGAACTGGTGGAGAAATACAGTGTCACCTCAGAATCCCGGGTTCATGACTCGTCTTAAGTGTTTTTATTTTTTTTATTTTCATGTGATCATCATTCAGTTCTCTGTCTGACTGTTCTACACCTTAGACCCACGACAACCGACTGCTTGTCAGCTCATAAATATCAGCTTAGGTTCGTCCACTCATCTTTATGATCTTGTTCCATAAGTCACAGACATGTGAGGAACTCACATGAGGAATGTGATCACGCTGCACACAACTCAAATTTAAGACAGTTTAGTCTGAACATGAACCTTTGACATTAGGTCAAATCATGTCAGGTATTTTCTCACAAAGCAGGTTTATTGGAACAGGTGTCTCAGCACTGTTTGAACATCAGCATGGATGTTGTACGGCTCACTTCTTTGTCCTGCTAAAGCTTTTTTTATTAGCGTGTCATGTGATTTCTGATTCAGCGTGGTGTCCTCTGCAAAACAAGTGAGCTGACTGCACACACGGAGGAAGACGGACAGATGTGGTTAACAACTCAGACGTTTAGGTTCAAGTTTGCCTTTTTGGTATTGTTGCTTTGGGATGATTCATTTGAACCCAAATAACCTGATGGGCTGTTTTACTGGCTTCAAATGTAGAAGGTTTAACAACCAATAATTAGGACTGTTTTTATTATTTAGGTTATGTGAAAAATCCCCCATACTTAGATATATGGCTTTGACCGCTCAGTGTTACATCAATAACAGCTAGAAACTCAGGAACATGAGGGTTGGTAAGAGTTTGTCATGTTACAGTGACTTCCTGTTGATAATCATCATGATTTAGAGCCTGTTGGTCTGATCGTCTGCAGCACAACAGATTTAGGACACTAGCACACTGTGGATTTAAACTAATTTTATTAAAATTAACCAATTTCTTGTATTAATCTGTACAAAGCACAATCTCACAGATGGCCCAGCAGGTGCAGCACTCACACACACACACGAGCACGGTACCAGTTTGATGTGTGTGTGTGATTAATTAGATCGTATTACTACAGCAGCAGGAGCAGGAGGCTACAAATAGGTGGTAATGTGAGGCAGTAAATGTATGAGGGACAGACGGGGACACTGACGAGGACACACACACACACACGTTGGTGCTATAATACAAAGCGTTAGTTCCCAGCTCTAACTCTTAGACCTGTTTCTAGTCTAAGAGAAACGAGAACGGGACCAAAACAAGAGAAGTACACACGTCCCCATCTACAACCTGTTATGTTCAAAGTCAGGGAGGAAACTTTCAAATCTGTATAGCAACATGTTACCGGCTCACCCCTCATCATGTGCTTCGTGTGTCACCTGTTTTCAGCCGGGGGACAGAGCACTTCTGTTTTTATCTCCTGAGCTTCACTAGCTGCTGTTTAACACTTTTATCCTGTGAAGCCTTGTACACATGTGGTGATTATTTCAAGCCTCGACATGGTGGAGTCATTATAACTGTTTTCTCCATCCTGCTGCTCCTTCTCACCTCCACACAGATGTCTTAAATTAACTACCCGTTCGTTTGGGTTTGTTATGTTCACACACCCCCTGAGAAAAACACACTTGCTTAATTTGGAGTTGGATACAGTATACCTTCGTCGTGTCATGTTTGAAATAACATGGAACTAGCTCTCAGCTCCTACAGAAACGATGCTCCTATGTTGCTCGTTTTCCATCTTCTTGCTTTGTATTTCTCCAGAGTGATTCTCTTCCTCTCTGAGTGATTACAGACCTTTTTGTGCAGTGGTTAATCATCTCGTAAGTCTTCAGACTCGGGGGTCTCTACCACCTACGTCCGTGACACAGAATGCAAACCGGTCCTGGCGCTGCAGGAACCACAGTGTGTTTCAATGCAGGTTGTGATGTGATGACGACAGCTACAGGTCATCGTGGGTAAACAGCGCCATCTTGTGTGCAGAGAGAAAAATGACAGGTCGACTGCTTAAATCAGACAAATGGACGTTTGTTCATTTTTACATTTATTATAACCTTTATACCTGCAGCCTTTCGCTGTCTGTGGTGTATAGTATTTTCTTTCTTGTCTTATGTTTTCTACTTTCTAGGTCTCATTTCATTAATGCTGCAGCTTCTCTTCCTGCTCTTTGGATTGCAAACTGTGTTTTTAATGTTTCCTGGACATGTTTTTTAGGTTTTATTCCCTTGTTTCATTTCCATCTGTTCTGCTCAGACACACTCTTTGTACTGAAAAGTTCAGACCGGATACAGAAACACACCCTCATGTGCAGAAAATGTGTGCGCCGTGCACCCTCTTCCTCATCCTCCTCCTCTTCTCTCACTCTGGATCTCAGTTGAACTAAAGTAACCTCTCTCCCTCTCCGTTCTGGTTTTTGGGTAAAGGCGTGTGTCACTGTCAGAAGGTCTGAAAAAGAGGACTCGGCTACTTTCTCTCCCAGATGTTGGTTCTGCTCTCTCTCTCCCACAGTTTTTAGGCGTTGCTATGAATCAACCCAAATATTCCTCCTGACAACAGATGCCTCTCCTCCCTCTCAGCTCCTCTGGGTTCTCACATCAGAGAGAACTGACAGGGATCACAGTGGATGAATCATGGACGCTTACTGAGAAAGTGAACGTGTGACCCAGTTTGCTTTGCCTTGCAGCAGCTGTACAGATGATCTCCCTGTACACATCTGAACTGTCCACATTTTCAAAATGTGTATTCCTTAAATTGATTTAATTAAAGTTACAAGAACCGTACATGAGAAAAATTCATAGTTATGCAACAAAAGGCAGCTCAACACATTTTTCCCCAGTAAAAATTCATTTGGTCAGGGGTGTAGGTGAAGTGAGGTTCTTCAGAAACATCAGCCACAATAACAGGAAACATGTGTTTAATCTAACAAATAAGTGATAATTGAATTTGTTATCATGCCACACCACTTAAATCTCAGCATAGTTAACATAAATCATTTACCATTTCTAATGTCAATGCAAATCTTTAAACTTCTAACCTCAGTACCTAAAAACTGACCCTGCAGAGCAGGCTGGCCACCACCTGCAGAATTTACAGGCTCCACAGTATCATTTTTTTAGCCCACTTCTCCAGTCAAAGTGTTGATTCACAGCTGCTTCATAGTGTCACTGAGCCCCAAGTTGCCGAGTTGGTGATCTCTTCTAAAGCTGCATTTTCCAGCCAGCAAGGCAAAACCCAGGACAAAAGGAGTGTTTCATGAAGGTTCTGGCTGTTGGACAGTCAGAGGACACAGTTATAGACGTTAGTGAATGAATCAAACTGAAAAAAGTGATCAGGTCATGATCATGAAGTGTTGTTCAGACATCACTTCTGTTTAGGTGTAGCTTAGACTTTTTTTGGCTTTGTGAGTGAAGTGAACACTAACACTGTTCAGAACCTTCTTTAGGATCAGGGTGGAAACCCCACAGCATTTTTCTGCTTTCTCTCCAGGAGTGCCCAGACTTTAAAAAGTTGTATGGCTCAGCAGCTTTGATGCTTATGTGGGTTAAAAATACTGCAGAGTTTCCTCTCTGCCAACCAGCCTCATAGTCTCATATAGAGCTCAGCTTCTGTTCAGTTCAGTCAACACACACTCAGATTTAGTTGTTAAGCAGGAAACTATCTTTCTATGACCAAACATTAATCATTACCTTCCACAGATTATTCTCAGCACATTAAATAACCAGATAACCTTCAGCTGAGCTCTTCACTGAGGGGGACACGACAGTAACTCAGAGTTTCTCTGACGTGAGTCTGAATGGAGCAAAGTATAACTACTGGTTGCAATTACCACACAGGATTATCCATTAAACGAGGAGCCATCTCATTAAAGCATAAGAAACTAAAAGAACAAACATGTTCCACATCTTCAGAGTCTGGATTTTGATAATCAACCTGTTGATAAATGAGCCTCAGTGCATCAGTACTTTAAGTCGGGAAGGTTCTGGGTTTTAAGGTGACTCTTCTTTTAGTTTGTTTTATTTGAAGGGGTCGATCCTTTGTGTCCCACCAGAGAGGTCAAAGGTCAGTGATGACCACAGTGTCATGACCCTGGGGGGTTTGTACTGAATTAAAGTACTGGTCAAGAACATCTGCAGAAGAGAAGTTGAGTTAATACGAACAACTATTCAGTCTGTTAATGTTTTTGACTGGAATCCACCCACGCGTCTGTGCAAGAAATCAAATAAGCAGTCCTTCCTTTGGCCCCTCATTCATTCACTTTCTCATTCATTCACACATTTGTTTATTCACCTCCTGACTCATGCATTCAGTCCCCAGCTCTTGTGCCGTACCCTGGATGTGTTTGCTGAAGAAGCCCACAGACCATAAAATCATGAGTCAGCCACAGCCCATCTGCTCTTACATAACACTCCCATAATGCAACAGTGCCTGGTGCCTCAGTCTGCCGCCTTGATTGTTGAGACATAAATGATGATGATTTGAATCTAAGCTCCAACAGAAAAAGATCTGAACATAACATCAACACAACGTGTCTGTTTACTACGGATGCTGTTCAGAGTTCTGGTGTCGTCCAGTCTGCTACTGTGCAGTCAGAACTCCCAGCAGGTTTAGTTCGATTCCACATCAGGTGCACTTGACTGTGCAAAACCCAAAATGAATGTTTGAGGCCCAGAAGCCATAAAAACACAGAAGTGACGCACAACACATCTGCTGCTACAGTCTGCACACTGACTGTCTGCAGCTGAACAGAGTCTGAGCTCCAAAAACAAACAGATCTGGACCTGACGCATGAACTGAGCCAATTTTAGAACTTTCAAAAACGAATAAACTATTTTTCCTCCATCAGACTACGTGTCAGAAAAAGAAAAGATAACTGTGAGATCTCATTTCTGAGGCTTGTTGTGACTAATACTCACCTACGTTCAGTAAGTTACTGATATGTTTCTAATATTTGGTCTCTTCTTGTTATTCAAAGCTCAGCTGTTTAACATCGGTCTTCAAATAGAACTGAGCTGAGTTTTGCAATCACAAAAACATAGGATCTAAAACTGTCCTCAAGGCCTTCCCAGGACCTGCAGAAACACTGAAGCTGTTTTTAGGAAACCAGACGAAGAGTGCAGATGATCTCAACATTACCAGAAACCACACACGCACACACACACGCACACACACGCACACACACACACACACACACACACACACACACACACACACACACGTAGAGCTATCTCTGTGAGGACTTTTGATGACATCATGCACGCCCTAGCCCCAACAATCTCAACTAAATGCCCAAACCCAATGCTTACCCAACACTAAGCTAAACCCGACTCTAACCTGAACCTTAAAACCAGGTCAGGAAAGTGTGAGAAAGTAAGAACTGGCCAAAAAAAAAAAGCCTTAAATCTCATTGTCTAAAACCCAAAATGATCCTCACAATGCACACACACACACACACACACACACACACACACACACACACACACAGACACACACACACACACACACACAGATGTGCCACATTAGGAGTACTTCAGTTTCTTTATGTTCAGTGAGAGTTGGCCT
>JAUYWH010000007.1:20168338-20180788 GCA_034779795.1 Ctenopoma multispine
GTGTGTGTGTGTGTGTGTGTGTGTGTGTGTGTGTGTGTGTGTGTGTGTGTGTGTCTGTGTGTGTGTGTGTGTGTCTGCGTGCCAGGCTGTCAGCACGGCGTTTCAGGCAACTGGTAGAGCGCCTCCTGCAGTTCATCTCCACCCGTCTGTTTCCTGCAGAACCAGACGAACTTCCTCCTCTGGCTAAGTGCACCTGGTGGATTCCCTCTGCTACGAAAGTGCTCAGCTTGTTTAGTGAGTCTCACACACACACACGCTTCCATCACCTTAATAATATAGAACAATAACACAAATGCTGCTGATTGTTTCGTCACATTCGGTCCTCTTTCATTTTGTCCACCCCACAGATGCAGCCAACACTGTCTCTTCTCCTCCCATCATGCCTTTCACCGACTTCTACAACATCACTCTTGAGCACATAGACTTCATGGAGGAGTACAGGACCTGGCAGAATTATGGCTACTCAAGCAGGTCAGATATTTGCCTGGTTTTATTTTTCTGGCAGATTTGGGGACTTTATTATTACAGGGGGGCCTCTCGTCACCTGTTGCTTTTTAGATGCTTGACAGTCATTGTCGATGAAGTTTTAAAGGGAGTCAATGGTGAAACTGAACTACACACTGAAGAACTCATAGCAGAATAGTTTGGCTTGAATTCACACTGAATCCACCCTTTTTATCTTTGACTGAGTGCACTGATCTTTACTTCACCTGCACTTCTATAACTTGTTTTGGCCAATCAACAGTTCAAAACTAAAAAACTATTCCACATCAGGTTAGTGACTCAGAAAAGCAGCAAATCATCACATTTGCATTACATTCACGTTTATTCCAGCAAAGTGATTCATTGATAATAATGTCATGAAGCTGGTTTAGATTCACTACTATTCTAGGCGAAGCGTAGAATAGACAGTAGTAGTGAATGTTCCCAGACAAAGTGTGTTTAGTTTTGCCTTCTAATAAGGACCAGAAATGCTAACAGATGTGGCACCACATTAACTGAGAGCTGCCCCTGACCGAGAGAAATGTTAGCTCTGTCTGAAGATTCCTGGAAATCCGAGTATCTGCCCCCGATCAGAGACAAAGCGAGGTGTTCCCACAGCTGCCGTTTATCCACAACCGTGGAAACACTGTCAGAAGCCGTGAAGCCCGTTTCATGCCACGTCATGGCTTGTCAACATCTGTAAAAAGAAATGGATCCAGAGTTTACGGTTCAGACGATCAACTCTAAAAGTCCTGCTTGCGGTGGGGTGGGATTCTGCTCATTTCAGGTCTGGTGGGTGTAGATTTCAGAACCTGCTCATTTGGTAAAGCATATAATTTAAAAATCACTTGACAGCTGGTCCAGAATGAACCAGAAGAAAACCCAGTTTTGTGTTTGATGATAGTGAAACAGAAAAAGAACCTTTTCAGGATTATTAACTTTTCGTATGTGTTGTTATCTCAGATTTTCCTTCTGTCAGTTTCCCTTTATCCTTTCAACTGTGGTGAAGAAAGCCATCATCCAGAAAGACTCGGAGCAACAGATGATCAGCCAGGCCAGGGTGAGGCACACCACACACACACACACACACACACACAGACACAGACACACACACACACACCCCCACACACACACACACACACACACACACCCATACACACCCATAACTCTTTGTGAAAAGAGTTCCAAAGAATTACAGATAGGACAAAATTTCCTCACTTTCTTAAATGCCATTTATGTCTGCGGTCCCTGCAAACATAGAAACAGAAAGCGTGAGAAGAAGAATGTGCATCAAATGTGTTTGTGTTCCACAGCAAAGCCTGGTCAGTAAGGTTTCTCGCAGGCAGCGAGTGGACATGAACCTCCTGTTCCTCAACATTAAAGTACGACGAGCACAACTCCTCAGCGACTCACTGGATGAGGTTAGCACACAAACACAACCTCGTGCGTAACGGCGGTGATTTCTCCTCATTCTGTCTCCTCAGGCTGGAAGGGAACATTAGTAAATGAGCACAGGGTTTATTCAGAGGCTTCTGCAGGGGGAACGTAACGTCTTGTACTATAGACATGAACAGATTTCACCTTCACCTCCAGCCAGGACATCGGCACAACCAATCAGCTTATTACACATCATGTAGTTAATATTTGAAAGCCTCTATGACCACAGACACAGAATTAATGACTAGACAGCAGAAAAAACAGTCAAGCCCAGTTGGTGCTGGTCCAGTGCAGATACTGTTTGATTTGCATGAATCTTCAACAGAAGTGGTGAGCAAACATCTTACTGATAGTGGAGATTAATGTCTTGTCTTTTTTTTTTTTTTTGTCGTTTTCTTTGAAATGTGTTTTTTAATTAGAGAAAAACAGGCAGATTAGTGGTGTGGGAACACTGGTGGAGGGCGGCGAAAATACAGAAACTCTCATGAGGATTAGGAAGTATGTCTTTAATGCTCTACAGTCATGCATCAAGCTCGAGCACTTAGTCCAACCCAAACCCAACTGTAAATCTGAATAATGCTAAATGGTAGTTTCCTGAAGGCTGGAGGGTTATCACTGACCACTTTTAAAGATGGTCCACACAGTTGTGCTGCATGAATCAGTAGAAATTGTCCTTTTACACATCTGAGCTTTAAATTAGTAATAAAATAAGAATTGAAGTGTTTTTTTTTTTTCGTTGAATCCTAGCTGATGAGGAAGAGGTGCGACCTGAAGAAGAAGCTGCGGGTGACGTTTGTCGGGGAGGCGGGGCTGGACATGGGTGGCCTCACGAAGGAGTGGTTCCTGCTGCTGGTCCGACAGATCTTCCACACAGACTACGGTGAGACAAGTTCTGAGTTTCCACATGTCAAAGCTGAACATGTACCATCCGTGTATCTGCAGCACAGCTCCGAACCTGTGCTGGTGAATCCTGTTCGATGTCAGAACTTATTGAAAACAAGTGTGAAGAGATGCAGACGTTTTTATTAGATGAGTGTCTCAGTGGACGAACTCTGAGTTTTCAGGTCAGAGCAACTGAAGCAGGAATAACTGTCACATGCCTGAGAAACGCCGTCAGTGTTGGTTTTGGAAGCTCAGCAACAAAAACCTCACTTCAGAGCAGAGCAGTTCTTATTGTAGCCGTCTTCTTCTTCACTGACTCTAATTAGCTCCCAATCACAGCGAGAAGAAAACATCCACAGAAACTGCAAGAGACGCGTGAAGGATTGTTTGTATCCTCCTCTGGAGTTTTTAATTATGTCTTCACTTTACTCTGTGTCTCTACTGAAATCCACGATACACCGGTCGTAAAGCAAAAGCTTACATTTGACCATGATATTAAAAAATATCTATAAAACTGATCAATCCTCTGATTCAACACACCAGAAACATCCAGCAACTTTCTGAGGCTCTGAACAACATCCATACAAGGAGTGGAGTCGTACTGCGCAGCTGACTGGCAGACATTCTTTTTATCCAGATCCATGCTGAACCTGGACTTGAGAGGTTGCAGTAAACAACCTGAACTTTCTCTTTACTGTTTCCAACAGTCTCGCTTCATGTGAGGGCGAAAGTCATTTTAAAATATTGATGTAAACATTCGTCCAAGATTTTTCTGTTTGGATTCAGCTTTTCTAGCTCGGTACATTAGCATTTGCATAAACATACTTAAATGCAAACCGAGCGAAGGCCAATCTGTGCATCTGCCTCTTCTCCTCTCTCTCTCGTTCTCTGTCTGTGTCTCTTTCTCCTCTGGCCGAGTTGTTCTTTCCATCATTTTTCCATCTTTCTGTGGTCGTCTGTGTTTTTGGGGCCAGGGGACGCGGGCCCAAAGCAACACACTCAATGAAAGCTGTGTTCCCCTCATTAGCAGCACAGGGAAATCCCCACCTCAGCCTCTCACACACACACACACAGACACACACACAGAGACACACAGAGGCTCTTTTATGCGTGTCAGTTTCTGGTGTTTGGAGATGTGAGGGATCCAGATGTGTGTCTCTGCTCAGAACAGGCTGCTGCTGTTTCTCTCAGCCCGAGCTGGAAAAGCTGCAGCATGTCACGTTTGTCTGTCCAGTTTATTCTGCTTAACAACCTCATCATCCTGGTTTTATCAATATGAACATTGACAGGTGAGAAAAGAAACTCCTCCTCAAAGCCTGTTGTTCCGTCATTAGATAATGTAATAAGAAGAACAAACTTTTATCTAAAAAGTTTATTTAACTCAATTATTACAAATTATAAATCTTAGGTGCTGTAGCCACAAAATGGTTAACTGTTCTTGTTTTTACCAAAAAGCCCAAAAACATTCAATTTAATGAACTAAATGATCTAAAACGCAAACGGTTGCAGCCTGATTCTGTGCACTTCATGCAGATAAACACTGCTGGTCATCTAGCTGAATCTAGAGCTTGGGTCACTAGAAGCTTTCTGGTGCAGAGCTTATGAGTTTTCACCTCAGTGCTGCTGCATCGCGTGGGCATGTGCACCCCGCATCATCTGGTTAACAAGCAGACACACAACCTTAAAATGAAGAGTTAACCTTTCAGAAAAGAGACGTTTTTCAGTTTACTCCTGTTATTTGTTCACAGTTCCTGACTTTCTACTGCCGTCTTCCTTCCTTCTCACCCTAATCATCCTCCATCCATCAGAAATGTGCAAAACCAACTTTCTTCTTAAATGTTTCAGGAATGTTCACCTACATGAAAGACTCACGCTGCCATTGGTTCAGCAGTTGGAAGTGTGACAACTATTCAGAGTTCCAGTTGGTTGGGACCGTATCCTTTATCTTCAAACCAATACGTTTACACACTGTACATGCTTCACAGTTTGTCTGTTGGATATTATATTGTATTTGAATCAGACACGATATCCTGAGTTAAATAAAGATTAAATAGAATCATCATCATTTTAATGATCTTTCGTTAAACTCACTCACGTGACGCCTGTGGAGCTGCGGCTTTGTCTCCTGTAGACTTTTTGGGGCCAGTCGGACTTCAGGTTGTAGGTAATGTTCTTCAGACATAACAGAAATGTTGGAGGAGATGAGAACCCTCTAACGGGTGCTGTAAAACACCAACAACATCTTTTTGTAAAATAACCAGCGCTGCAGACTCACAAGTGCTGTCAGCAGTGTTTGCATGTGAAGTGAATTTTTGCAGTCACACAGTGAGCAGCTGGTGCGCTGAGAGCGGTGCAGATGTTTGGTCAAAGTAACTGACACCCTTCACTACGTGTGTTTGTTTGTGTACTACAGCTTGTAATCAGACTGATTAGAAATCTTACAAAGTCTCCAGCTGTTTCTCCATGTTCCTAATTCGTAACACAAAGTATGAACAGTAATCAGTGAGCACAAACTATAACGAATGCACACACGATATGTGTCAGGAGCTGCATGTTGTAGCCTCGTCGTCCACCGATCGTGGGGTTGTCGGTTCAGACCGCAGCTCCTTTGACACTGACCCTTAACTAATCAGACCAGAGCAGGACCGGGCATGGCAGCTCCAGCGTCAGTGTGTGAAGCAGTAGTAACAAGTCTTTGGCGCTGACAGGGTTCAGACCATTTGTCTGCAAGAAATACGACTAATTTATTTTTCCTTTTGAGTTTTCTGATTCATGGCTAATATAGTTTATACTTTATTAAACCATGATCTTTGTCTTAACTTCAGCTGGCCTGTATGTGCCTGAATAGAATACATGTTCTCGTTGTGGCTTGTCACTCAGTTTCGTTTGGCAGTTTTCCTTGCTGCTTTTTCCACTATTTAAACTTCTGATCAGTCTGTACTTCATTTTTCTTTTGCTGCCACATCCACAGAGGCTGGCTATCGTCCCGTGGATCTGAACTTAAAGATAAATATTAGCAGCTGTGGTCGGAGGAACACCAGGCTGCCTGGAGATGGTCCTGTAGCCTTTATTTCCTTCATTATACCTTCAGACAGCTCATTGTTTTCTGTTATTCATATTCAGGGAGGTGAACACGTTTAAATCGAAGACAATAGTCCGTTTGAAACATCACTACAATCTACTGACGTACCTTCACTTTTAACTTGTACTGTTCAGTTTCTTTATTTTATTCTTTGGCAAACCACAGGCGTCATGCGTGACTAAATAACTTAATTTTAACACTTGTCCAGGAGAACGGAGCGTTTTCTCACTGAGGCGTGAAGTGAGGCGTCTGTACGTAAAGTTCTTTTTTTACAGTCACCAACATTGCAGAGTAGCTCTGCTGCTGTTTCTGCTGTTTGTAAAATGTGCTTCCAGGACTATGTGCATGTGTGTATATGTCTCACTGTGCGTGTACACTGTATGTTTAGAGTGTGCGTGATTGTGTGTGCGAACAGAGAATGATCCAGCACTTTAGCGTTAGTTACTAGCCAGCTGGGGACTGTCAAAAGGTTATATAACCTAATGGCTGCTTGTTCTTCGCCAGGTGTGTGTGTGTGTGTGTGTGTGTGTGTGTGTGTGTGTGTGTGTGTGCGCGCGCACTTTTGGGCAGAAACAGTGTGGTGTGCAAAGGCAAACATCACATTGAGAGAACAAGAAAAGAGAAGAATGAAGGGTGGGAGGTGTGTGTGTGTGTGTGTGTGTGTGTGTGTGTGTGTGTGTGTGTGTGTGTGTGTGTGTGTGCGCGTTCTGTGCATTTATCTCCCTTGTTCTGTTTAGTTGTCATGGCAGCATTGCGTCACTATGGAGATGGGGTGGTAGAGAGGGAATGGAGGCTGTAGAGAAAATGTGTAACAGAGATGTGAAACCAACAGAGTGAAGTAGAGATAAATGAGAAGCAGAAAGAAAGTGTTGCACTGGGGAGGGGTGTAATAGGCAGCATCAAGCATAAACACATGTAAACAAGAAGGAACAAACACGGATGAAGAGCAGAGAGGACAAAAGAGAGAGGCAGTCAGAGAGAGGTGAGAGGGGCCGTTGACCAGGGGCAGAACTGAGCTGCAGCTGCCCTGCTCCTGTAGGCACCGTGTCAAATACTCCTGCAGAGTAATCACATCTTAAACTCAAACAAAATGTGTTAGTCATGACTATTGTTAAACTGTGCACACGTTACTATCACACAAAGCTGCTGTTTGTCATTTTAAATGCTGTAAATCCTAGTGAGACTAAGGACACAGTTACACAGTCAACACACAAGAAGAAGCTGATAAAGGCAAAAAAATAATAATTCAAACTAATTATGCAGAACAGGTCCATCCCCCCACCAAAAAAAAGTTTCCTCTGTCAACTGGGATTTTGCTTAAGGCTTTGAGGTGGGTCCTGCTTTTATTGCCTGATTTGTAGCCCCTGTTTTAATGGGGGTCCTCATGTAATCTAGTGTCAATGCTTGTTTTATTTCACTGAAATATTCCAGGTGATCTGTGTTTCTTCCTTCATAGAAATACAGCAGCACAGTGAGACACAGCATCTCACTCATAAAACCTGATTTGAAGTTTAATATCTGCAACAAAATGTTGTTAGTTCTTTGCTGGTTTGTGACTCGATCTGCTGATGCATCGGCAAATAGAAACGTATTTAATGTGAACCAGAGCGGCCATGTGAGAGATAAAGACACAGAGGGATAGAGAGCTGTATTCATGCCTCTAAATGTTGTTACACTTACTCTGATCTGTGTGTGTCTGTGTGTGTGTCTGTGTGTGTGTGTGTGTGTGTGTGTGTCTGTGTCTGTGTGTGTGTCTGTGTGTGTGTCTGTGTGTGTGTCTGTGTGTGTATCTGTGTCTGTGTGTCTGTGTCTGTGTGTGTGTCTGTGTCTGTGTCTGTGTGTGTGTCTGTGTGTGTGTCTGTGTGTGTCTGTGTGTGTGTCTGTGTGTGTGTGTGTGTGTGTCTGTCTGTGTCTGTGTGTGTGTGTGTGTCTTACCTGTAATCAGTAGTCCTCATTTCACAGACACACACAGACTCAACCTACATATACAATTACACTACATATGGTGACCACATGTGGAAGCTCTGAACGCTTTGTGCTGCCCCCACCTGGACACTGTGATATCAGCATCAGACTTTTTCTATAGAGTGGTAGAGCGGAGTGCAGCAACATCTCCACTGCAGACAGGAAGAGACGTGAGCTGGTGGGTCATCAGGGAACGACCCCATGTATGATAGCAGCTGCTTCAGCAATAGACTGATGCACAATGAAAAAGAGTCTTTTCTTCCTGCTGTGGTCAAACTGGACAATCTGAAAAATAAAACAACAACAATCCCATTAAATCACATAGTTCATTTAGCTTAACTCGTGTTCCTTCTTTCAGATCTCTGCCATGTTAATCATGTTCCTGAGGTTTTCATGACTCAAAATCTCAATAATATAGAGGAAACGTAAACCAAGAAGAAAACAGATCAGTTATATGAATGTGGTAATGATT
The DNA here is from genome assembly GCA_034779795.1 of Ctenopoma multispine. Taxonomy (NCBI): domain Eukaryota; kingdom Metazoa; phylum Chordata; class Actinopteri; order Anabantiformes; family Anabantidae; genus Ctenopoma; species Ctenopoma multispine. The sequence goes on from JAUYWH010000007.1 coordinate 20,176,660, forward strand.
TGGTTTTGTTTGGACACAGCGTGTTCTTTGGTGGTTTATGGTGCATATTGATATTTTATTCATGTGTACATATACAGCTTGTTTCCCAGTAGTTACTTCCTCCTTAACCTGCCGTGTTATCAGCTGATGGGCTTAGCGGTTTACAACAGCATCGCCCTGGACATCCACTTCCCCCTCTACTGTTACAGGTAGGTGTAGAGGTCATCCATCACATCTGCATCACAGCACTCCTCTGTGAAAGCTGCTTCCCCTCTAAACACTGCACACACGTCGTCCAAACATGTCTCTAGTTTCTTCTTGTTTCCTGAAACCTGTGACCTGCCTTACAGGAAGCTCCTCACTCCACCTACCGCACCATGTGACCAAAATGCTCTTGTCGGCATGGCAACCGCCACCCTGGACGACCTGCAGCAGATCATGCCGGTAGGTTGTGTGCGTTTTGCATGTTGTGCTGAGCTCAGCAGACACACAAACACTCCTCAGCATCTGTACTGCACATACACACCGACTGTGTGTGGATGTTTCTACAAACAGTGACTTGATCAGTGTGGTCAAAGCTGTAAGTAAAAAAAAAAACTAACTCTGCTACACTCATCTCTCTCTTTTCTGCCACTAGAGGGAAGCAGAGTTAAACTTTAAATCTTTCTCTGCTCCTCTGCAGAGTCTAAATTTAACTTCATTTGATGCTATTATCACCATTAAATCAGATTACTTTTGTAATCGCCTTCATGTCACTGTACTTATTCTTTTACTAATGCTAATGTAGGAAGTACTGACTGATTTTCTTGTTTGTGTTGCTGCTCTTTATCCATTGTCGTCTCAGTGAACTAATGAGCTCCGCAGCTTAATCAGGATTTAACACTGTGGCAGCTTTTAAAACTCTTGGAGATTTTTCTTTTCCAAGTATAAGACGACATTAAACTGTCGATATGGTTGCACGGCATTAAACTCCACACACCTGCAGCTAGGACCAACAATTTCAGTCTGCACCCAAATGAAAAAAGTGTGCTCACTTTTTGTCCTCAGTGCAACAGAGAGCAACTGTGAGTGTGACAGAAACAACACTGTGCAGCAGCAGTGAGACAGAGATCCAGGACTATTTCCTGACAGACTCAAAGTTATCTGATCCACAACCAGGCTCTTGTCTTGCTCACTAGGATGCACGCACATGCACACGCACACACACACACACACACACAGCCTAACTGGCCTTCTGGTTACATAACAGAGTAATATTAGATATGAGGCCTGTAGTTGGTGCAGTACAATAATTCAGAAGCATTTTATTCCATATGCTTTAGACTACAGCCAGAGGGTTTCACAAAGAGGCCAAATATTGCAGTAAGACAAACGTGTAAATGTAATCCAAATATGAATATGGATGTAAGAGAAGATAAACTTTAATTATGAAGGTTTTGTGAAGGTTGTCTGAGTTCAGCTGCTCTAAGTGCAGGCTGTGGTCCTCTGCTTGCAGGCATTCTGAAATGTTTCGTTTCAGATGTGGACATGACGAGGTAGCACTTATTAAAGCCCGGGCCTCAGATAATCCGAATGAATACTGTTCTGATGGGTTATGAATTGTTCCCTGCAGTGCATGAGCTTAACACAAAAGCACTCGTTACATGTTGCTTTTTGTTTTTTCCCCTGATCCTGAACTCTCCGTCTGCAGGAGCTGGCTAATGGTTTAGGAGAGCTGCTGAGCTACGAGGGGAACGTGGAGGAGGACTTCTACCTCAGCTTCCAGGTAAAAATGACAAGGTTGGAGATAGATTAAGCAGTTTATTTCTTCACTGCATAAAGGTTTTAAATGAGTGAACATACACATGCCACAGATGTTATAATCAAAGTGTGTCAGCAGGTCTGAGGGCTGACACAGCTGTGTGGTTTTACTAAAGTTAATTTTAAACCCGAGTGGTATCGTATAGGAGATTACAGTAGTTAAAGATCAACTGCAGAAAAAAATACATGTTTATTTAATCACCTCAAGATTCAGTAATCAATTAACAATTAATGCAATCAGACTGCTGTGTTTTGTGTGGGTCTGTAGCAGCGTAAACCAAAAAGGTTTGCACATTCTTTAGTCATCATCAGCTTCCACACATGCATGCATCATCACCTAAGTAACAGTGTCCTCTGTGTGTTTGTGTGTTGCAGGTGTTCCAGGAGGAGATGGGCATGGTAAAATCCTATAACCTGAAGCCCGGAGGAGACAAAATTCCAGTCACTAAGCAAAACAGGAAGGGTGAGTCACAGCAGGAGCTTCATAGTTTTGGAGTCGATCACATCAGATGTCAGGAAATGGCGCTCACACAGACCATCATTATGATACCTGCAGCAGCCTGTCGTCACTGCTTCTGCAGGTATTATACTGGATAAAATCTAAACACGTTGAGTTCATAGTAAACTGCTGATAGATCACGAGGAGAGAACAGACAGGCTGCTGTGGCTGTGCTGTTTGTCTCACACACACAGCTTTTATATAACTGATGAATTAAAGGTTAGAACAGAGGAAATGATTCAAATAGCAAGTTCATCTAACCAACACTGTTGACCTTAGTTACACATCAAACCACGGTGGCAAACGTGAATTTCTTTACTGAACTTTGTGTCAATTTATCACCTTGCTGCCTGGTGGCTCAATGGGTTGGGTGTCAGAATGGGATGCAGAAGGCTGCAGGTTCAAATCCCAGCCTGACTCTGTGTCCCTGAGCCAGACACTCAGCACTAGCTCCCTGTAAGTCGCTTTGGATAAAAGCGTCTGCCAAGCAAAGTAAAAAGTAAAGTACCTTGAAAAAGTGACTTGTTGTTGCAGGCAATCGTACAGCAACATGAAAAAAATCTGTAAAACCTGGATCTCCTTTCTGAACATGCATCGGTTGCAGACAGTGACATTACTGTTTTATCCTCCCATAACGTTAGAGTTGCATTCTAAACATTACTGTTCTGTTACAGCTTAAAAGCTGCTTCATCAGTGCACTGACACAGAATCCTGGCTCAGCTCAAAAGCTTCTTTGTTCTTTTAAAGAGCATAAAGTCCCTTTTAGAACGTCAACTTTCTTTTGCTTATTAAATCTAGTTTTCCATTCAGCAGCTCTTGTTGCCGTCCAGCTCCTGCTCTATGCCAGTGTCTGTCTCTGTGTGTGTCTGTCTCTGTGTGTGTCTGTCTCTGTGTGTGTTGAACTGAGAAGCCAGGACTGGAGGCTACATGGGTAAAAGTTTGTAATGGAATATTGGAAATGACACTGTTGTGTTTCTTGTTTCTCCACAGAGTATGTCCAGCTTTATGTCGACTTCCTGCTGAACAAATCCATTTATAAACAGTTTGCTCCCTTCTACCACGGCTTCCACAGCGTGTGCGCCTCCGACGCGCTCATGGTGAGTCCGCAGTGTAGATGTGTGTTTGTTAGCTGCACTTCCATAATTAGGCCAGAGGAATAAAAATTCATATTCATCAGTGTCTCCTGCTCATACACTATCTGCAGCTTTACCGTGTGCTCTCTCTGGGCTCCAAACTTTTCCAGGATGCTTTTAAAGATAAAAATAAGATACATCATAATCAATTAAAGCTGATTTGCTGAACTAACTGCAGCATCTGCTAAATGAATTAAGTCAAATGCACGTGGATCCACCTTGAATTTAAATAGTAACTCTAACACTGGTCTTACTCATACATGTTCCAGGATGAACTGACCATGAATTTCTATTTCAAACATCCTAAGAACGCAGAACGTTATGTGCAGGAACAGTGGAAGAACTTGGGCTCAGAATAAAAGACTTTTGGCAGCTGATCTTTCCTCCTCCATCATAGATGGACACATTTGTCCAAACATGGAGCTCTGTTTGCCATTCTCCTTATTCAAATGTTAGCTCTCCCTGATACGGAGCTGCTGACTCATATCTGATCATGTTGTTGTTTGTTGAACTCTGGGGACCCTGAAGAGGAGGAGCTCAGGGGCCCCAGAGGGAGCGAAAATACACACAGCAGAGAAATCCACAACATACATTCAACCTGCAGTTCTCCTGTGTTCAGGCGGTTCTCCTGTGCTCAGGCGGTTCTCCTGTGTTCAGGCGGTTCTCCTGTGCTCAGGCGGTTCTCCTGTGTTCAGGCGGTTCTCCTGTGCTCAGGCGG
>JAUYWH010000007.1:20181203-20208829 GCA_034779795.1 Ctenopoma multispine
TGTGCTCAGGCGGTTCTCCTGTGCTCAGGCGGTTCTCCTGTGCTCAGGCGGTTCTCCTGTGCTCAGGCGGTTCTCCTGTGCTCAGGCGGTTCTCCTGTGCTCAGGCGGTTCTCCTATGCTCAGGCGGTTCTCCTGTGCTCAGGCGGTTCTCCTGCTCTTGTTTGTCTGCTCCGTATTTTCTCCACATTTTGTGTTGTACCAGGGCAGCTAGTTTAGGTGGAAGCATCAAGTAGCAGTAGATTTATTATTTTTAAATCTAAACTAAGTATGTAAGTACTAACTATGTATCTATGTTAGTTTGACCTCTGACCTTCTGGGTCCTGACCCACATGTGTCAAGTTCATGTACGACTGTGGGTATGTGTGCAGGGGTACCTCTGGGAGTCACACCTCTGATCTCCTCAGCCACAGAAATAACCCTGTGTGTCTGACTGCAGATAAGACAAATGGTCAGTGTGACTCCAGTTTATCACCTGAGAGCCTGAATGTAGGTCAGCGAAGGAGCAAGCTGAAGGGCAAGTCTCTGCTGTACAGATAATAACATAACCAACTCCCACAGTTTGGACGATTTCCCAGGCCAGGTTTAGCAAATCACACCAGAAATCCTCCATCTTTTCTTATTGTTTAACTGTCTAAACCTGTGCAGTTAAAGGTCTAGTGCTATTCTTACAGCCCCCATAGTAAATATCTGGATCTATCTTGTGTCTGTCTGATGTGCCTGTGCTGAAGTAAAGGCTGTGGACTCACAGAAACCTGACCTGAAGGTTTGCCTCTAGATATCCTGATCAGGCTGCTAGCATGGAAAAAGACAGATTTTACATCTCAAGTCTGGTGTAGCTTCATTTTGTAATGGACCAAGACATCTTGTACGACCTGCTAAACTACTTTCAGCTTCTTTGGTGTCGCATCAGACACCAAAATAAAAGCAGATCTAAATCAAATGGTGCAGGAAGTAAAAAGTTAATGTAATGTAAAGTTAGTGTGATTTGGTACAAATAAAATGTGTGTGTTACACTTTTGCAGTTTATGGAAGAAAATAGATGTTTTGTGGGTCAAGGTTCAGTCAGAGTGCGACATCTCTGCTGTGTCGCCGTCTTTATTCTGCACCATCCTTCAGTCACATACACAGTGGCTGACGTCTGAGGATGTGATGAGGCAGGCCTGCGTCGCTGTGTGGTTTAAAGGTGTTGAAACTGAGCTGTCTGAAGTGGAGTTTTTTTCTTATTAGGTCATGTGTGTGCCAGACAGCAGCATCACAGTCAGACTCAGCTTCGTTTGGGGGAATGTTTTAAGTTGTTTTCTGTCTCTCTCAACTAATAAACAAATTTCATTCATGCGTGATACAATTTTAAATTCTGCATTTTATAGCTCTTAATATTTGCTGTGTTGTGGTTTGTGGCCTCGATGATTCCAGAATAAACTGGGAGGGCTGGGATACAGGATGAGGACAGGAACTCTGGTTCATTGACCCCCAGTATTTACAGCACAGGAACATTCAGGCCGTTGTTCTTTTGCATTAGAAGCTCCAGGTTTGTCCGTCAGGTCCAGAACTCCAGAGAAGAAGGGTTCAGCAGTTCACACCTTTGACTAGGAAAAGATGCTTCAGGCTTCTGCTGGAACTCAGATGTGTCTGAGGTCTGAGTTTCGTTTTTGATACGATTTCTAGAATCAGCTGGGGCGATGAGTCAGAACTTCCTGTTTCTCCTCCTGCTTTACTGATTGTGTTGATCTTACACCATTCAAGAAACATAAATTACGTTATTTCTGCAGAAATACTGATGTTGCGTCCGTTTAGCGTTTTTTATGAAATTCCTCTTTGTGGTCTGTAGTTCAGTGGGTTGAGCCAGGCACTGACACCGACACTTGTTGACATTGTATCTGGTTCTTTTATGCTGTATTCTTATTGGGTTTGATTCGTTCATCAGATGTAGTGGCTGAAAGTGTTTTTGTTTTATTGCTGATCAATGTTGGCATCTTTTTGTGGCCAATAGTTTTCTTTCAAAATAAAATCTTATCTCTTCATACTGGCCATCAGTCTGTCAGCAATGTGTGTGTTTAATGAACATTCACGCTCTTGTGTTTTGTAGTTGCTGCGGCCAGAGGAGGTGGAGATGCTGGTGTGTGGCAGTCCAGAGCTCGACATGAGCGCTCTGCAGAAAGCTGCTCAGTATGAAGGTTACAGCAAGACCGACACAACTGTAAGGTAAGACGCCTCCACTTCCTGTTTACTGAAACTGACTAACACTGCAGGAAGTGTGTGCATCCTGCGGTGCACTCCCTCCCTTTTCCTACTGATAGGCTGAACCCAACCCTCTGGGATGTTGCCATACTCAAATTTATCATTTTTCCCCCACATGTCGAGTGCTACTGTTGAGTAGACTGAGCTCCCTGTGTAAGACGTGAAGTGGTCTTAGATATTTGAACAATCACAGTTTAATAGATTCTGGCGAGGACCATGTTATTTATAACAGATTAGTGGTTGTTGTTCTGTTAATGCTGGAAAATAGACGTGTGACCCGCTTGTTTCCTCTCAGTCTAATGAGATGCAATATTTCTTTATTCAAGTGAAGTGTTTTCAAGATATTTAGTCTGTAAGGCGAACACACGCACGCACGCACACACACGCACACACACACGCACACACACACGCACACACACACACACAGTGATGCCCTTCAGTCTTTTTGTTGCCAGCAGTAGGGAGGAAAATAAGCCGACACTTGTCAGCAACAGATAATGTAACTCAGCACGATGTTGACAGCTGACAACAAGCAGCTGCAGGACTGTTGCACAACGTCTCTGTGTGACTGTCTGTTCCTCAGTTTTTAACTATGGATTTTCTTTGCTGGCAAATGTGGCTGTAGAAGAAGCCTAGTCCACACCACCACAATCCAAATGCAACGTCTTAACTTTACCCACTCTGGAGAATATTTGTTATATTAATCAAATGTAACCACTTTAAAAGACTTAAATTATAGTTTTATCACTACTAGATTTATATTCTTAGTCAGATAAGTTTGTATTAAATAATTCCTGTGAGCATGGTCAGCATCACTACAGTAGATCTAAGTCAAAAGCTGCAGGAAAAATCATGTCCATCACATCACAAAAGACGAGATTAAGTGATGCATTGATTTGACTTCCAGGCCTTTGCGCCTACTAATCTTCTCTCCTCTGGTGTGACACTTTTATTCGTTTATTGCACCAGGTGTTTCTGGGATGTGGTGTTGGCCTTCCCTCTGGAGCTGCAGAAGAAGCTTCTTCACTTCGCCACAGGAAGCGATCGCGTTCCTGTTGGAGGAATGGCCGACCTCAACTTCAAAATCTCCAAGATCGATGTTCCAACTGACTGGTAGGTCACAATCGCTGACCACACTGAGACCAGGCCGCAGCTTGTCATTCAGAACTTTACATGCACAGAGAGAAACAAGATTTTAAAATATCGCTGCATGTCCTCAGAACACAGACATGACAGTAACCGAAGTAGTTTCCATTTGACTTTCAGCCTTCTGTCTCAAACTGATGCTCTAAAAAGAGAAAAATCTTTTGTGATATTTGCTCATTGTGAAAAAACCTTCACTGTTTGAGTCTCCTGCTGCTCAGCGTGTGATTATTTGGTGTTTGAGTTGCCTGATAGGTGAAGTATTAACACTGTAAATGTTCTCTGTCCCATTTGTGTGTGACTGACTGTAATCTGAACTGAACTCCAAGAGATAAGACACACTGTTAAACTAACGCTGTATCACCTATATCACTCCAGCGTTGTGAAATGTGTAAAGATAATACTGAAAATGCTAAACATGCAGAAGGTAAGAACTTATTTTTCCTCTGTCTTCTTCAGGTTGCCCATCTCCCACACCTGTTTCAATCAGATCTGTCTGCCTCCTTATCGAACGAGGAAGGAGCTCAAACACAAACTCACTATTGCTATCTCCAACGCTGAGGGCTTCGGCCTGGAGTGACCAACCTGCACCTAACCTAAACAGACTGTTGGCAATGCTCCTTGTCCAACACAGCTCTCACAACGGACTGGACTGGAATGCAGTTGGTATCGCTGCATTGGGGTTTGACTCATGAGATAATAGAAAATATGGGAGCTAGAAAATGCTAGACATTGATTTTTGCACAGGAACTGTTTTAGTTGTGTTAGTCAGCTCAGATTGAAGACGTGTGTGGTTTATGAAGTTCTCATTTTATGTATCAGATGTTAAAAAAAGAATAAGATGACTCTGTAAATGTCTGTGTCAGCCTTCCAAAAACTTTACGGGTTAAACAGTAGTCAAAGATATTTTTGGTCCCATACCACTGAAAACATATCAGTTGTACTGAATCGGGTATTTTCCCCAGTGTTCTCTAGAAACCTTGTGTCACCAAAAAGGAAACACGCAAATGATAAAGTGTTGATTTGCTCAGGAAATAGAAAAAAAAAAGATCAGATCAGATCACCAGGTATTTCCACCATTTTAATTTACGAGTGTCTGTTTTATGGTGTCAGGTGAATTAAGTAGATCAGAAAATGACAGTTACAATCTAAGATTTCTGGAGGATACTCACGTTTCATGTTTTTTGTTGAGTTACTACTGCTTTAGTAACTTTAATGTATTTTCTATGAAGGTATAGTAAATGGGTTTTATATCATTTTGCTTTATTTGCAGCACACTGTCAGGATATAAAGCTTTGCTGGGAAAATAATGCTATTGTGCACCATGAGATATAGATTATCTTGTGAGTAGCTTGTCTGACATTGCTGCATGGTTTGAACAAAAAGGCAGCAGCAGAAAATGTTTTGTCGATGTGTTCTGACAAAGTTGAACCAGAGCTGTTCAACAGTGTTTGTGTTCTTATGTTTTATGATGTATTTTTGCTTGCGTTGACCGTTAGTCACGTCTCGAACAGAAGATCATCTTCTAAATGTCCTGTAAGTAGCACGGTGACAGTCATTCTGGTTATTGGAGTATTGAGGTTTCAGCAATTGTGGCTTGGCATTGAGATTACTACATCATATCATAATCACAGCCCCATCACCATCACCATCACCTGGCCTTCAGCGTTTCAGCTCCTTATGGGGCCAATCCTGCAAATACTAACCCACTGTGCAATGTTTGCTGTTACTAGCTTCAGAATTCGTTGAGGCTTTCACAGAATGGCAGCGAGGATTGGTTTTTATTCGATCATTTGTGATAGATACGATGCTGGAAAATGTTGGGAATAGTAATTGAAGGTGTAGAATTAAGAAAGATGAAGTAAAGCCATGCCAGTTGTCCTGTTGTCAGTTTAAATTGCCCTTTCTTCCTTGAATAATACTGCACCATGCATCAGCATTGTGGTCGACAAGAATGAACCTAAAGATAACTGGACCTTTATAATCAGTTCTGTCAGACACTATAATCATACAACCATGACTGAAGTGACATTTAAACTCTTTATGTACAGTTTTTGGCTTTCCTGCTACTACTACTGTCTCTTGGCCGAAGCTGAGCAGTGCTGGTTTCAAACACTCAGCACTTACACTGAGTCTTACGTAAGGTTTCCATGGTAAAATGTCTAAAGTCCTAAAGACAGACTGGCAAATATCCAGAAGTTACCAAGCAACACTCAAGCAGCGTGTATAGCTGCAGAGTCCAAACGTAAATCAGTGGAATGTGGGTCACTCATTCACTGAGCATCTATAGGGTCTGAAAAAGCCTCTTCAGCAACAATGGTCTTTTTAAATCATTTAATGAGTCCAGGGCAGCAGCAGGAGCCAGAAGCAGTTTGTCCTGCTACGATCACGTCGGACTTCTCGTGAAAGCTAACAGCTGAACATGCTTTGAAGTGGGACATTGAAGGAGGAGGTAATGCTTGGACCAATGAGAAAATGTAATGTCAGAATTGTTTTTTTTATGTGAATGGGACCAAACTGTGGCAGGTTTTACAGTGGGATGATGGTGTAAAGAGCTTGTTGACTTCAAGTGATGTGATGAGATGTAATTATTTTCTCGATGGTACTGAAAAGAAGAGAAAATTGTTTCTGAAGTTTATTATTTAACAACTGTAGAAATTCAGGTTGACCCATGTTGACTCTGTTCTGATGCCCACGTCTCCTGTAAGGTTCTGTATGTACTGCTTTTGTTTTCCACAAGCATATACAGTAAAAGTCATTGAGGGCTTGTTCCTCTCTAGAGAAGATCTGCTGACTGTGTTGGTCTCTTTTCTTTTGAAGCTTAAGATAGACTTTGATTCCATGCACATCCTCACGTTACACTGAGCAGTCAATTTGCATTGGTTTGTGGTTAAGTGGTGAATTGTCCATGTTTTAATGATAACAAAACTGCATGTGAAAATCTACAACGCAACGTTTCCATGAGCTGGTGCACCACAGTGCACAGAATGACACAAGCATCGATGACTTTGTGTTGTCTGTCGAGTTGTTCGAACATGTCCTCACTACATGTTCAGGCTGAAACCTCTTACTGAATCAATTCAGTAAGAGGTGGAAGCATTAAGAGTCAGTTAACAGAACCGTGAATGGAGATTCTGTCATGGGATGGTCACGTTTACACTCCACATACACAGACACATCCACTCTTATTCAGCGCTTTTCCTCCCCTTTACTGTCGAAACCAATTAATGCTCAAACAATAGTTTTCCCCCTCATGCTTGTTTGCTTTTTCCTCTCCGTCTCTCTGTGGTGCTGAGCTGGCCTACTTTAATGCCGGGAATGAGGAATCTTATCGTTTATTAAACAAACACAAGTATGTAGGCCATGGCCAGCGCCGCTTTGTCACTCAGTAACCAGCCAACAGTCCACCATTATCTTTTTTTAATAGGAGAGGGAGACGACCGACTCAGCAAATTACACCTCTATTCATTTTCAGAAATAATCACACTGTAGTGCCAAGTGTTGGGGCATTAACCTTAAGTTGGTCCTTTTTCCTTGTTTCATTGTAGTTTAACAGCAGCTTTTATCATCCCTCCATGACACCAACTACTGTGCAGTTCAATCTCTCATTGACTTCTTGTTGTATGGACACAAAATGTCAGATCAGGTGGTGATTTCTCCCTCCCACTATTTCTCCCACTTTCTCTGGAGGTGAAGCATTTTGCTGAAACCCCTTCAGCAGCAGTTAAAGCTGCAGGATGGTTTCTACAAACCTCTCACACCTGGATTTAGGTCATTTATCCTGTTCTTCTTATCCAGCTGTTTTCATTCTGAGGACATTAAATACTGATGTTTTGTCAAGGCTGTTCATACTCAGTCTTAATGTAGAGCACCTCTGTGAATAGGTATGCACCACACCCAGGTGCATGAATATATGCCCGGGGAAATGACATGGTATATTAAGCTCAAAGGTCTGCATAGTGAGGAGGTGGGGTAAATGTGGCAACAAAACATAAGACTTTCCCACAAGAGATGTTCAAGTCCACTCAATGCCAGCATGGCCTTAGCTTGGGCTCCTGTGGGAGTTTTAGAAAGGCATACCTGGGTACGCCCCTGGTTGTATGACTCCATTTGACTTGACACTTCCTAGTTAAGTTAATGTGTAGATAGGGAGGGAATCTTCAACAAAACCAACCAATTACAATCTTTTACCTCCCTAACAAAACAACAAAATGTTCAACCATCCAGTGAGCCCATCCCCACTACACCAAAGGCTTCATACAATACAAACACATTTTATACCAATCAACAATCTAAAAATGAATTGTTGAAATGCACAGGTGTGTGCGCCGTTCTCAACTATGTCCAATCAGTTCCTTTTACCTCAGGTAGACTCCTGTCAAGCTCTAGACTCATCAGTAATGAAGTAAACGAGATGCACCTGACCACAGCAATGGATCAAGGAGAGATCTGAGTTTTACATTTTAACACATTTGCAAAGGAAATCTAAATATTTTCACCTATAACTATGGGTGATAGCGGAAAGGCCACAGCCACCTAATTTCAGTGTATAGGTCTACATTTGCTTCATGAATTGTAGTGTTGTCAAGGGGTGAAACAGATTTATGCTGTAAATTGGAAACATCTTATCCTCAGTTTAAAAAGCGTACACGGGGTCTGGAACCTTTGAATCCAATTTTTAAAACCATCCGTCAGGTGGCTATCAAAGATGCATTGTGCCTGTTGTCAATTCGGAGTCTTGGCTACATAAAGAAACTTCTCACCTAAATGCGACGTGTTACCTTTGCCATATCAACAGCTTTTCACCTACAAATCAGTGATATTGTGAACACGTTTCCTGTCAGAACTGTGTAAACAAGCTTTTCTTCATCCAAGATTCTGTGCAAAAACTGTGGAGAGATAAAATCCTCCGTGTTGGTGAAATTCAAACTCTGGCCTGGAGTTTACTTCTCTTCTCTGGAGTCCTACTCCAATACAGCATTTGTGGGTTTAGTCATAGTGTCTTGCTCAAGGACATGTTTGTATTTTACCTGCAAATCACTAATATTGTGAATAAAGTCTGAATCAACATGGATCAAAATGAATATCAGCTGTGTAAATCTTTTCATCATCAGAAACCATCATGTTACCAAAATTAACACCAATCACTTGCACCTTCAAGGATTCTTTATTTTCATCCTCACGTGAGACATGAAAGAACGAAACAGCGAACTCAAGTCAAGGTGCATATTGTGAAGAACAATAGAACAGGAGAAATAATAATATAAGTGCAAATGAGTAGATAGCAGCAATGGTGACATTGTGTAAATGTGCAGTGGGTCAGTATGTGTGTGGGTGTAGGGCAAATCCAGTTCTATAGAGCATTTGTAGGTTCAGTCAGAGTGCTGCTTTTTCCTTACACCAGTGACACCAAGACAATTGTCAGTTGTAGTGGCCAGGTGTGCTGTCACGTGACCTCATCAACAAGTAGAGCTTGATCAACAACACCTGACAACTCAACGCACAATGTATTTTACTATTACCAAACAGCATTAGTGTAGTAATACTGCAAAGACGCGTCAGCAAAATGAGACATGCTACATGCAACAACTCTTAAATCTCTTTCAAATGAACAGGGTTGTCAAGCTTAGTTTAGTTTTCCTTTATTTGTGTTGTTGTTGTCTTGTGTGTAGCACATTGCAGCAAGTAAAGACCACTAACCCTTATCCATGGTAAAAAAAATCCAGAAAATGAGCTTTGGCAGTAATGTCAAAGACCTTCAAGAATAAATATTCGTGTTGATAATGAGCACAGCTTCCTCTTTAAACACAGATCAAATCCTGATACCCGTGTTTGTTTCTGTGTTGTCATAGTCAGAAACTCCTCCTGAGGTTTGTTGCATAAACCTGTAGTTTTTTTCCCTGTTAAATACAGAGTTTAAAAAATGATGAGCCTCCATATTCTCCTAAAAAAGTGAATGTGTTTATGTAGTAAAGTTCATGGATTGTTAACATTGGTGAGCGTCCAGCAGCACTGACATAATTGTGAAACTGACCTTGTTTCATCATGTTTTATTTACTAGTCTCATCTGAGTGTAACATGCCAACTGAAATGGTAACAGTTTAATTATATCCTTATTTATAATTATATTTTAGCCATAGTTAGAGTAAATGCACAGCACAGTGGAATTTGAAAGGTATTCAGATGATTCACTTTTTGGACTATTTTAAATGAAAATGTTAATATTGGTCCTTGAACACAAACGTGATAGCTGCAAGTTTCAGTCTTTTGTCTTTTCTTAAATGAGTCGATTGTAAAGTGTATCATATGGTCGTATTATATACATTCAAAAATCTATCTCAGTTTCAAGCAAACTGTGTGGTTTTGTGCATTTATACATATTTTGCAGACATTTGCAGAACGGTGTCTTGTTTAGTGTTTATCCCCGTTTTATTCTCTGCAGGTTACTAACAGTCATTCTGGATTGTTTTGGCTGACAAACCGGTTTTATGGAGCCAGAAGTGAGGAAAGCAGCCACACAAGTCACCGGAGGACAACAGCCTGCAGGATGGTTCAACCATGTTTTTGACTCCATGTCAATCAAGCTTGATAAAACAGATTTATATTTAGGTTTAAAAATTTTGATTTTTAATAACCACAAAATGGAAAACCAAACAAAACAAAAAAACAAATTGGATTTAAACACTTCCTAAGGCCGCTGTGTATTTTAACAAAACAGTTTTTTCGTATATAGTGACTGGACACATCAAGTCAGGGTCAACATTTACACTGATTTGTTGACCTTCTCTAAGAAGCGTTACTCATTTCGCGGCTCACATGGCAGTTAATGATAACACAGTCGATACACATAATAAATAAAAAAACAGCTATACTATCCATTCACAAGATGGCAGTATAAGATACTAACACCTGTTCGGACCCACACTGCGATGCTGCCAGTTTGGCGTCTCTCTCGGGTACGGACATTACAGAGTGGTGAGATAAAGTAGACAGTTTTGTAAACAGTGGTGACCAAGGTCACAATCTGGCAATACTACAATACCTGGCAATACCTTTTTTTTTTGTCCCCCATTGATCCAACTCTTTGTGCTTAATATGCAAACACACCTGCTCCGGTTTCAAGCTAAGTAACTCAAAGTGCTATTTTAAATCCATGGATCCAGAATTCTATGAAACGTCGTAACAGTGTTTTAGCATTGCTGAGGGCAAAAGTACCGACGTGACACATGTTGCTTTGAAATGTGCTAACCTCCGCTGCTTAGCCAGATGAGAGAAAAACATTCTCGAGGTTCAAATAAAGATGAATTTAATTGAATTCTGACATTTTTGCTCTGATCAAAGTTGGTTGCATGTGTACATATAGTGCACCAACATGCAAAGTAAATAAAAACCTTCACTTTCCACTGCATAATACACCAAGAGCGACTGTTAATGAAAGTCACGTAAGGAATTCTGACTTGTGCGTGTGGTAAAGCCACGGCTTTAATGGAACAAAAGATCACAGTTTTATCAACAGTTTCCTGAGTGCAAACACAAAACTTTATGCAACTTTAGCATTGCATGGTTGTAACATGGTTCAGTTTAACCTCTACTACTACCAACACCCATCTGCCCAAGCTTGGTGAGTCAGGACCAAAAGTGAAATGACATCAAAACATCCTGGTGAGACAAACCAAAAAATATTTCTCATTGCCGTTTGAATCTTGTGGTGAAACAAGCCAGAGCAAGTAAAGCGACAGTGGAGGTGAGTGAGAACTCATGGCGTCACATTTGAATTCCCCATCAACCTGATGATTCAGTTCGTTGCTTACTGGAAAACTGTCTGAGACTGACGCAAGAGACGCCACTTCCTATAAGACACTGTCCTCTTCTGAAATACGATGTTTTAGGTTGTGTTTAACAAAAGCAGAAAGTGGTCAACACGTGCGTTTGACTGTTTGATGGCACCTAGCGACTGCGGTGAATATTACAAGGCCACCAACTATTACTACCCTCAAAGTTTCCTAGGAAGAGGGGGAAGATGACACAACAAAGCACAACACTTTCATACAGGAGACTGGAGTCCAACATAAGGCAACTTTCTGTCGACGTTATTGTTACCATTGTCCTATGAAGCTAGGAAAGGGTTCATTTATAAAAGAAGATCTTTGGTAACCCCACCATGTTCATGTAGTGCTTCAACCTAACAGTCGTCTTTGTGCCATTTTTACCTGACGTCGAAAGGGGTGCAGTTTCAACTAACGCCAGCCTCCATGTGTGGGGGTGCTTTTACAACAAACAGTGAGAGAGCGCTGGTACAAATGACCTAAAAGTTGGAGGACTGCAAACACTGACCTCATCCGTGCATCAAGAACAGGACTGTCAGACCTGCCAACAAATGAACAAATTATTCAAAACCCAAAAACATTTCAATTTCAATAAACTAATAGAATCAAGATATTCTGGACACAACAATACATCATTTCAGAGATAAACAGAGATAAAACTCTAATGCTGCACCCGAGACACCTGAGCATATGTAAGTATATTCTTATATCTTCATGTATACATTCAGTTTATTCTTATGTTTAGGAGCAGTGCTGACAGGAACATGAAACTGAGGCAGAACTTAAATGGTGCAAAATGTAAATGTGCAGACATTTATTTATGTTGGATTTAAAGACGTGTCTTAATCTGCCTGACATTTCACCCCAACCGCTCGTCTTTAAGTTCAGTTAAATTCTAGGTTCAGACAGGTTCTTTTATGAACTCACATCTCCCACCTGACATTAATGAAGAATCAGTGACATCATTAACAGTCCAAGCACAAACACCCAGGTCAATCAGACCACATGAAAACAAGCCACACAACATCTGAATCATGTCAGAGGGATTACAACTTACAAAATATATGATGGAAATCCTCAATTACTTCTAGAAGAGATGTGTTTTTATCAGACAACGTCATGTAGACAGTAGATACCAGAAAGTCCATCAAATTTATTAAACCACTCAGACAAAAACACACAAGTAGAGACGCAGATTGTCTCAGAAGTGTTTTCTCCTTACATGAATATAATATATATCAGTGTTTTCATGTGCTCTGACTGCCCTACATGCACCTGTGTGGATTGCTGATGACGTCCCTGATTATTCATTGATGTCAGCTGTGAGGTGTGAGTGCATAAAAGAGGGTCTGAAGCTAGTGTTGGACTCCGCTTGAAGAAGAGCTGGTGCGGTTCAAATGTCACACACATAATTAAACTGTGGACTCGTAGTGTGCAGCTGTCTGTGTCTTGTTTCGTGACACATGCACAGAGCTCACATCTGGATAATGGTGTGCATTCACTCAGGTGTCTTTTTGTTCCTGAAAATGATTGGAAGGTTTTTCCTGTAGTGGTTAATGCACCAGTAATGTTTGCTGATTCCCATGATTGTGATCATCCGTTGAGGTGTTAGTGTAATTATAATCAACCTTTTTGTTCTAAATAGATTGACTTCATCAACCTTCACAAGCTCGTGGTTAAATCCTGCTGCAGGCCGCTGTCCCCAGCTCACCCCTCAGATAGCTTTCTTCACTTTTGGCTCCATAACATATGTGACCCTGCCAAAACAATCCTCAGTGACTGATTAACCTGCATCATTATGTATAAACACAAGACACACACGCACATATGCACCTAGCAGAAATAGATATTCAATTCAACTCATAGATCAAATCATAGATACACATGCACAAAACCACACTATGTATGAAACTGTAGGATCAGGTCTAGACTCTTCACTTGAAACTCAGTATTTAAATAACATTTCTGAACATTTCTCGTTTGTTTTAAAGGAGGAAGGAAGGATGAAAGAATGTAAGGAAGGAGGACTTTTAACTTTAGGGCAAAAACAAAGCTGGACTAAGTATTTCTTGATTTTCTATTGCACATTAACTGTGAATGTCCCTCGATGATAAAACAATACAAGGCTCTACTCCATTAGGACTTCTGTGTCTGGAGTGACTGTGACAGTGAGGTGAGCACAGAAGTCGTCTTCTTCTTCTACTAAATACCTTCATCCATGTTACTGTCCCTCTGAATCTGAACCAGTGTGTGGATATCCTGCGTATTTACCAGGAAAGTCACCTGATTCACCTTCTGCATGCAAACATGCACATGCCAGAAATAAACACAAATTGTCAGAGACATGGAGACTGAATGAATACGTGCATGTGTCATCTACATTTTCACACAATTGCACAACAAATACAAGGTGTGTCAAAGAGACCACACCTACAGGAATTAACTTGACAATGAACTCAGGAAGAAAAGCACAAGCACATCCAGCATCTTAACTATTTCCATTGGCTTCTTCAGATGAAACATATAATCGGATTTGCCTCCTGCTTGTACATCATGAACGTGCCACATATATAGAAATAGACACACGAGCAGTCCTGCAGTGGTGTCTAGTGTGTCTCATTGTTAGGAAACACACAACCTCGTGGATACGATCAGTACAAATCTAATGTTTTCCTTCTCCTGTGATATGGATGTTACACAAATACAATACAATACATTCAACTGCTTTACAGGAGAGAACGTCCTGGAAACAGGAGGATGGAAGATTTGTAACATTAAATACTTAAAATCACAATATATCAAAGCCCTAAACTCACTGAGCTCATACAGGAAGATAGACGGTGTCTTCTTCTGTGCAGTGTAAAGCGCTCCAGACAAAATGACCCTGTCGAAGAGCAGATCACATTGTGTGATTGGTGTACATTTCCAGGGCCAGTCAGCCTGTTCAGATCAAACAGAGACTTGGTGTTCCTCCATATGGACTCTAGTGCTCGAATGCTAGTGTGTATGTGTGTTTATTTTTCTCTTAACAAGAGAATAAAGTGTTTCAATAGTTTTGAAATGGCTGTAAACAGCAGAGTGCTGCTATTTAAACACATGCTGAATAAATGAAGCAGTTCAGACACAATATCACTCACGTTCCTCACCCACATGAGGATACGGTGTCCTTCAGTTAAACCAGGCTGCAGGTTCACATTGGGCACGTATCCGTCTATATGCACTGCATAATGTGTAGAGTATATAGACGTGGACATTCCTCAGAAGTCACACATCTGACAGCCAAGTCTCTTGACCTGTTCACCTCAACCTTTTAGAGACAACTACTGACACATGCTGGCAGCCAAAATAACCCTCTGTACCACCACACACCTATGGCATCATGTGCAAATGGTGTCTCATTACTGTGGCAGACCACAAGAAACACATAGGTTTTTGTGGAGAAGATGCATCAAAACATCACGTTGGACAAATTGCATGCCTGCTCTCTCCATTAAGAAAACTGTAGAATAAGATAAGAGGCCATTGTATTACTGATGAAAGTGAAGGAGGGTCCTTCTTCCTCTGGTTATGATTTGTTTCATAAGCAGGTGACTAAACCAGGTGAGTAAACTGGAATCACCCGCATCAGACAAACCAAATGTGGCATCTAGGAATGTCCATATGATTATAGACTGAATCTCTTTTATAACAAGCTCAGTCTTGCCTGAACTGACGGTACCATGAAACCACCATGACAGGACAGTGTAGAAACAGGATGCTAAAGGTGCAGCTGATTTTATCACCTTATTTACAGACGGGTTTAATCCATAAATGATCAGTGTTTCATTAATACATAATGAATTTTAAAAAAATCTAATCCTGCAAAAATTAACTAGTAACTAAGATGTTAAAATGGATTTAGTGGAGTAAAAGTACAATATTTTACTCGGCAGTTGAAAAACATTTTTTAAAGTTGAGTAAATGTACTTAGTTACTTACCACCTCCGTCCATTACCATCAGTCACGTCTTTCAGTGTGGTTACAACATGTTGACTGACAGGGTTTGATCCAGGTTTGGCACAGACACTGCTGACATCAGGACACACGCTGTGGGAACTCTGCTTACTGACTCCAACGGTATTTTTATTGTCTTGTCAGGACGTTTCATGTTTAAGATGTGATGATGAGGATTGGCATTCAGTTATTCAAGCTTGGGTGATTTGGGCAGCACCATGGAAGCATTTTTATTTATTTATTCACTTTTAAACAAAATGCTTCGAATTGTTTTCATTTTTGTAAATGTGATGTTTTTTATTAAGGAAAAATAAAAGTCTCCCCTCTTTGCATAATCAAAAGCATGAGATACGTCAGCAGCTGAATGCAGGAAGAGACTGTGTCATTACTGAACACGTCATCTTTTGATCATTTATTCTCTTTATTACCATAAATGTTAATGTTTTTAGTAATATTCACATCATCTCCCAGTGTTGTTAAGGCCTCTGGATCGGGTTAAGACACCTACTGTAAACCCTTCATGTTGTCAGGGACTCAACACTTTCAGCTGATTTGGAGTTTTACAGCCTATGAAAAGTTTAACATCTGTTTATTCTAATGAGAACATGACAACATTACATATGCTTTATTTGTGCTTTTCATATTTTAAACCAAGCAGCACACGGAGACTGTTGGCTTCTGTATAGTTAAAAAAAGAAAGGGATGATCTAAGTTTCAAAGACTTCTACCTCTGATCAACACTGGCGTGTTTGCATATTTGACTTTACTATATTTTAGTTCTATTCTATGTGAGTGTGACTAAACGTCTTTGGTTGCAATCACTGGTGTGAAACATGTCCATTTATGAGGTTTACCAGGTTTCACTATCAGTGGGCAAACAAACTCCTGAGGTAATCCGAACTTTGTTTTTAACTTCAACTTGCAGATTTTGCAGCAGCGGCTGACCCACCCCCTCCCTCTCTCTCTCTCGGTCTCTCTCTCTCTCTCTCGGTGAGCTGAGGACATGACCAGTTTTGCACTCTGGACATCCTGAACTGGCTGCGATTCATCTTTCTGTTCTGATCTTTCAGTCCACACACACACTGATCTCATGCCTCAACTCACCGTATCTCCTTTCCCACTCTTGGTTTTTTAGCCTTTTTATTCTTTCTTCTTTTATTTTTTATCTTCTGTCCCACTCTATTTGAACACTCATCATCTCTCCAGCCATTTACATCCCTCTCACCTGTTGATTTATGTTCTGGCACAGCTTCTGTGTCACAGCCACCTGTTTGATCCGTCTGGACTACATGCACTCAAACTCATCACCTTTAGACAATGATTCTGTGCACAGCGTGTACATCAGCACTTCAGTACAGTATGTTTGTTGTACGTTGCTGGTACACAGTGTGCAGGCTCTGAAAAAGCTCCAAAAATTGATTTGTGCAACAATTGCTGAAAACATTTAAATATGAAAAAAGATAAGAAATTGTCGTTGTCACTTTTACAAAGGAACAATGAAACTGAAGGATATTAAGACATTTTCTCTGTCAGATTAAATGTAACACGCTAAAGTCTTATTTTTAAACCCCGTTGAAACGATGGGTTTGTTTTTCCTATTCACTGCTCCCCTCTATATGTGGCTTCCTGTTACACTTTGTCCTGAACTTATCTTTCAGTGCTGTGTTCTGTGACTTTCAGCACCATTAAATCAAGTTAGTGACATTCTGCACCTGCTGTGCAGAACCCTCATTCACCTGCTTTACTGTAACAATTACACCAATCAGATTTTAACATGGGAAGAACGTGAAGCTGGCCATGATCCACAGGTGTCACAACATACAGCGCATTGCAGCCTGCTGTGCATGGAGCTGTGTAACCACAGGTCGCTCAGAGTGACGGATGTACCATGGAAGTGTGCTGGACAGAAAGGTTCAATGTTTTATTTTTGATCAACAAGCAAACAGAGACACAAATGAGCACAGACGTGAACAATGTACCATCATTTGTGGGTTAACTAGTCTCTGTAGGACCATCCATATGCACCAACAGCTCTCAGAGTTCCCTCAGCTGACAAACGCAATGGGTCATCTGAAAAATGGCTCATTTGAAATTTGCACTCCAAATAAACTGTGTGTTTGTGTTATGAGACGAATGGCAGGGGCGTCAGTGACAGTGTTTCTTTGTCAAATTAAATGTGACTGTGTTTGTCTGCATTGGTGTAGCACAAAGCGTGTGAGTGTGAGTGAATGTCGTAATGCTGGTGTGTGTTTGGGTGGTTCAGAGGCCTCTGCTGTCATTGTCTCCTCTGTCCAGTCAGACCGTGTGTTGCTCAGACTCACGTGTGCTCACACAGACAAAGCCGCAGTGATGCTCTTCCTGCACGTGCATTAGTGCTAATGAATGATTTTTGTATCTGATGGTTTGAAGTCTGGGGGGCGTTTTGTTGTTCTGTTTTCCTGCATCCTAGCATGCAGTACAACCACACTCAGAAAAAATCTTCAAAACTCAAATCCTAACAAGTTGACCGTCATACTTGGCTATGAAAAATAGCCAGAACATGACCTGCCTTTGAACACGGTTTGAATACCTCACCATGCCCTCAAAAACTAATACTCCTAACCTCTACTACGAGGAGAAGTACACAATTAACTTATAAACACCCACACAAAGGTCCCAGACAGTAAACAATGAACCGCGGGCAGGAGCTGGACGTCCTCGTTATCACCCGCTCTGGCTAACAGTGGCCCAGAACTGTATTAATGGTCCATTGTAAGCTTCTCTCATAAATCCCCTGGACAGAACTTGATCATGTGAATGTATTAGAGGGTTGGTGATATATAAAACTGTGGACACGGGCTATACATGGTGCTCTACATGAAAAATAATGGCTTTGTTGACACACAGGGCTCAGTGTGGATTTGAACAAGGTCTAGTGGAGGTCATGGCTCTGAAAGACTCCTCAGTTCTACGTCACCAGGTCTCTCTCACTCTTCAGCTTTTCAGTTCTCCTCATATTTCTCTGCTCTCTCCAAACCCTCCTCTCTGTCTTCCGCCATCCTTCATCACGCCCCTGTTAACCTCCTCCCACTTTCTCCTACCCCCTCCTTCCCGTCCTCAGCGAGTCATGCTCTGACAGCGTGGAGCCGGCGTGACGGCAGTACCAGGGCATCACATTACAGCTGCTCCCTCCTGCAGCAAACCACATCAGCAGCCTCCACTACAGGAATAGCTTCAGACCCCAGCTGACATGTAGAGAAGACTATATGCTGTCTGCATAAGGCTGCAAGGTTTAGTCAAGTGTCCCTGTCTACGTCCACATGGCATCGGGTGCAAAGTCCTGCATGAAACATTTGGATTTGACAAAACAGCGAAAGAAGATCAGCATTCTTCACTTCTGTTATTTCACATCATCACCACTTTGTGCTCATGTGGAACTTAAAATCGAGTTTTACGTTTGAATGTGTACGACTCATTGTGTTTATACAGTTAAGACCAAGTGAGGATGTTGAGTTTCTGCTCGTTTTCAGCAGAGAAAGCTGCAAAGTAACCAGCAGCAGTAGCAGCAGCATGAATGTACTGTGGGAGTAGAAAGTGTCTCACACTCACTTGAACACCTCTGTACACACGTGTGTATTTTAAAATGAAATGGAATCATTTGTTACTTCGGGTGGGGATCCTCTCACAACAGTTCTGCTGTACCTTTTACCTGAGGACTGTAGGAAAGAGGTGGTGGACATAGATAGCAGTTACTCTTTGACCTCTCAAAGTGGCTTTTATCATCCTGACCTACAAGCGATAAGACTGAGAAGATTCAGATTAGGTGAACTATATTTATAATGTATAGAAGTCCTTATAGCTGGGAGCTTATCTTCTTCTAGTGTCTCCACCAACTGTCCAAAGCTTTTTTTATCTGCTAAGCTTCACTTATCGTTACCTTGCCATCAGGCTCTTTAGTTCTTATCATATCTTTAGACGTGTTGTGACCCAAAATAGGTCGAGACTAAGAGGCTGCAGCCAGCAGCTCTGTGACGCTGCACTCGAGTGCAGCTGTGCTTAGAGCTAAATGTCGACGTCATTGTGCTAACACGCTCTCCGTGACACTAACATTCGCTGATGTTAAGCAGGTAAAGGTTGAATACCACAGTGATATCTGTTTTATATTTCTGTTGTACTCCACTGCAGCTATTTTGCACCATATTTGTTCCAGAACTGGCTTTGTTCACGTAGCTCCCTCGAGTTTATTCTTTATTCAGTTTATTCCATAGTTTCCTATGCCAGCTTCAATCAGCTTTTTAACCTCAACAATAAAATCGAGTCGTAAGTGACGCTGTCTGCTGGTCATACAAGAACACATGCACAGGAACGAGATGCTCTGCCTTCTGACTTCAGGAGATTAATTTATCGGTTGTTTCTGACCTTTAAAGCTGAATAAGAAAATCACCAAGATACAAATACACATGGTAACGCACAAGCTGCAAACGTGACACATGCACGTACACAGTCATTTCAGCCTGTCTATGGTAAAACACACTTTAGTTTATGACCTTATAAACTAAGCGGCTCACGTGTTTATCATTAAACAGCGACCGGACTGGTTCTGTGTAGGTTTTTAAGGCTTTTCCACCACAAACTGCTGCAGCTGAAAACAACACTGAGAGCAGCAGAGAATGAAAAGAACTGGTTCATCAATATGTTCATCGTCACCTTGTTTTTGTTTTACTGTTGAATTCTTCATCTCCGTCTCCTCTATAGTCTTTGGGTTTTATAACCAGAAAACAAGTGATCGATTTAGTCACCATAAATGTGTTTGTGAGTCACAAAGATTATTTTTGTTCTGACACAGGAAGTCTTCTTGTTGCTGTCCACTGCTAATTCTATTTTTACCAGCAGTGATAACAATGCATTATGTTTAGGTTAATACAACTTACGCACGTATGATGCAAACTGTGCATGCATTAGACAAAAAGTGTACATTACATCCCTGTGCACAACCAAAAGCAACAAGCACAAATGTCTCCCAGGCTGCCGCTCTGTTTGTTCCATTTAATAAAGTGATGCTGACCGGCTGACGTCAGGCCTTTGGAGCACTGAGATTTACTAAACACAGGATGCCGTTACACATTGCAACGTTATATAACGTTTTATAAAGAAGCTTTTTAAGGAGCAGCTTGCTACTGGGCAGTAATCGTCCACTCTGCTTTGATCTGGTGCACAATAGACTGAGCTAAAAGGTTAGTCTTAGATTTGAAGGTTGATAAGGTCGAGTGGGCAGTTTTATGTGTCATGAATGCACTGTACAGAAAGCAAAAAAGTCATTTGTGCTACACACAGGAGTTTGGTTTCCTCTGGTCCTTGTTAAAACCAGAACCAACAATGTCTCCTCATAAACCATACAACAGAACTGTTTTATCATGTGTGATATACTACAGTACTCGAGCCAGGAATGTTCTCCATCTGAAACTCCCAGCACAGTTAAAAGTGACACAGTGCCTGCTCCCATTTTAACTTCACTTTATTTTTCTGCAGCATCTGAGGAAGATTCAGTACAGCAGCGCTAATCTGGTCTCTGAAACTGTGCTTTGTTGCCAAATTTGGTGTTGTGGCTAAGCCCACAAACCACATGTGACCCTGTTTTCTGTCATAAGATCCCAACACAAAATGTTTCTGCTGTTCTGTTTTACCTCCTGTGCCTTCATTTGGTTTCCAGGTTTCCAAAATCTCCAAAAACCAAAGGATTTAAAACCTGGGACATTTAGCTAAGGTGGTTATCAGTTGCCAGCAGTTAAAGTCCTGGTGTGAATGAAGCCATAGAGCTCGGTCCAGAAAACAGCCGTGCAGGTTGTGTGGTGAAGCCAGCAGTGGAGGGACAGAAACAAGAAGAGCTTTGTTGTTGGTTGCTATATTTCAAGCACAACAGTCCTGAGCACCTGAGCACCACAGGGAGAGAGTGCTGCACTTCTGCAGGTTTGGCTGTGTACAGAGCTGTCACAGTGCTCACTGAATGATTTTATAATGATGATTTATATTCTTGGTGGCTGAAAAATTTATGGTTTAAATGGCTGCCAAAGAAACCAATTTTAACGAATAGAATAAATATATAAGAAATAATCAGACTAGTGATGTAGACTCTGTAAGTTAGAATAAAACGTCACATAAATCAAGGTCCCCACAGGATTTTACTTTTATCACTGCGACTTTTTTTGTCTGGTACGACCATTAATGACATGTTGTCAGCCTGGTTCACCATGAGAACAACCACCACCACGCTGGTCATTTGTTCATATTCAGACAATCTTTTTTATGAGTTCTTGAAAAAACATCATCTTCCAGTTGTGAGCTACAGTACGTAACTTTTAGGAGTAAAGACAGCTGTAGAATTAAACTCGATCCAGTGACACTGCGTCAAAACCCACATCCACGGTGCAAACCTGTGGCGTCTCAAAGAAACGGCTCGCTCCAAAACCTTTGGAAGAGAAGCTCTCTGTACCACTGCCAGTGCTGCTGTGACTCTGACAGCACCTCACTACATTAAGATAAGTTATGGAACATGCCTGATACCATAAACGTCACATGCTGCAGCATTTAATTATAGAAAGCTGAAAATGAAGAAGACAAATTCACTGTCTTCCTTTCAGGCGTCCCCAATGCAATTCATGTCTCTCATTTGAAACTTTACTCATTTCCGTTATGGCACCACATATGAGTAAAGTATATCATGACCTCTGTGTGTACGTGTGTGTTTGAGTGTGCACTGCTGACACACCTCCCCACATTTGTACCCAACTCTTTCATGTGCAGACAGTCCTCCAGCCGAGAGACGAGCCTGTTTCACTGAGCAGCTCTTTGTGCCTCAGCAGATCAACAGACATTATTTTAATTGTGGTAAACCACTGTTACACTCATCCTTCTCACAGCAGAACAGAAAGTTTCCTGCAGAACAAGCTTGTAAGTGTGCAGAAATGATTCGTATATTTCTAAATAAAAGCTATGCTGGTTGACAAATTCATATGCCCCTGTAAAATTTAAATAGTATAGGGCCTTATCTGATTTAGTACTGCAGGACTGTGTCTAAATGTTTATATAAGCTTAAAGAAAACTGGAACTCCACTGGCATGAAAACCAGCATTGCAGCGTTTGCTAACTATGAAGGCAAAAAGTCAACAACAAATAGTCATAACTTAATCTGAATCAGAGCCTCACCCACAATCACTCTGAATAAAATCATGCATGCAAATGGAAACACAAAAGGAAAAATGTGTCTACCAGCCTCTGTTCATGCTTTTGATTACTTGTTGTGCAGTCACGCAGCTGTGCTTTTTGTGTGGATGGGTGGGTGTCTGTTCGTGTTGCTGTGTTCATTATACACTTAAAGTTATTTTAAAAAGTTTTTACATCTATTTAGCTTTTTAACAATAAACCAAATTATGCAGAGAGGGTGTTAAAGAAAAACTGTTACTGCCACGATGTGAAACCTATTGGGTTTTTAGATGAAATGTCACACCTCCTGCTAATTTCAATCAGGAATTTGACTTATTCCCCTTCCTGTCATAACTTGCAAAACAAGTTAACATCAAGTTCTTGCTCACTACCGTCAGTTTTGATGGTGGTTGACAGTTGGTCCCAGAGGTTTTTACATGGATGAACACATAGGTTCACATGTACATTGATGCATGTAAAGTGTTTAAGATGACACATGTGAGCACAAGTTATCACAACCCTCACATGATAATGACACAGCTTTTTTTTTACCACGGTACCCATTAGCCAAACCCACTTAAACGCCTTCCTCCCATAATTGTCTGCAGGTTTTTCCAGCGTACGGCAGTTAAAGAAAATCCAAAACAGTCTTCAGCCAAGTTTAAAAACATCAATAACATCACAGACATTTAACTTAATCTGTGCGGCTTTTAAATAGAGTTAGGCCCATAAATAATGGAATGATGATACTGTGAGTCTTCTGGTATTTGTCTTTTCAACACCACCACACTGATTGAAATGTGTCAACCCTTCAGGAGTTGCAGCCATTTTCATACACACGCGCACACACACACACACACACACACACACACACACACACACACACACACACACACACACACACACACACACACACACACATATAGGTCTTGCTGCCTTTAGTCATGCTCTGTTGGGTTGACATCTAGTGTCTGACTGGGCCATTAAAGAATGTCCCACGTCGTTGCTCTGAGTAACTCATGGGCAGCTTTCGCTGTATGCTGTGGGTCATCATCCATCTGCAACATGAAGCCCTGTCCAATCGCTTCCATAGCATTTGGCTGAATGTGAGAGAGAATATAGACCTTCACACTTTACTTTTATCAGGTCATCTGCACCTTGTTGTGAAGCATCTGTATTTACATTCATAAATGTAAATACATTTTCTTCCAGAGTGTCCAGAGTGATTGGATAAGAACGTTCACTGGCCACTCTCTGATGGGTTCATTGTGTTTTTCTGCTTAATGATGCGTCTGTTTCTACTACATCAGAAACACAATGGAAAATCAATGAAACCCACGATCAACAGTTTGGACTGAGACTATTCAAGTGGCAGACACCCAACCCCCACTCGTCAGAGGATCAATACAGGATGACAGGGTGATCAGTAAAACTAATCAGTAACACTCGCCACATGGACACCCTCCCAGCAGTTGAAAATTCTGGTCACATGCCAGAAAAAGAGCCGCTCTGTCTGATAACCTCTGACCTCTAAAAAAAAACACGAATGCACAGACATAGTCAATAAGAAGAATGGACAGTCAGTTGACTTGTGCGGCCTTGGGAAGTCTAAGTATGTCCACACACGTACACACGTCAATATAAAGTGCAAATGTCTTAACCTGCTGTCAAAACAAACACATACACCCACCTGCTCACCTACTTCTCTTCTCCTTGTTTTTGGGGTTCGTCCATGTTAATGAACCTACAGAACACAGCAGTAAATACATGGTTCTGTTTTTAGCTGTCTGCAGTCATGCTTCTCACTGGAAATATTTAGAAACTAGCTGATCCTGTCTGAACAGATTAGACCAAATTAGCACTGGTTTTGCTGCACTGTGTGTCTTTTTGTCTCTTTCAGACACATGTAAACATACTCTTCACACGCACAGCATATTGTACATCCTCTCTTTAACGGCACGTGTTGGGGGTCAAAGATCTGTGCTTGTGACCTGTTTAAATCTCACAAACCTGGATTTGTTTTTGTGACCTTATTGTCACCGGATGGGAGGTTTCCTTCTTTACATCGTCATTGAATCATTTCGGTCCAGTCAGTCTCTAGTTACAGCCCGTCCTCCATTAATGTTTGACCAGTGTTGGACTACCCGTGACTCTGGCTGCACATTTCTCAGTAAATAATTAGGTGGGAGCAGAAATTCTACATTTTGCACTTCAACTCTCTAAACAAATATAAACACCTATGGGTCTAATTGCTTGTTGAACTGCTCATGTTTCACTATATGTTATGAATAATATTACAAATTTTTTCAATTCTGATTTATTTATAAATTTAGAAAACAATGATGTTCTATTGAAAAGTCAAATCAACTTAAATGAAAATTGTCATTACAGTATTAATTTGCAGTGAAAGTCCCAAAGACAGTTCTTGTCATGTGAAAAGCAGAGACGGACACGTCACTTGCTGCACAGCGTCTTGGTATAACCTTTATCCCAGGGTCTGCAGCATCCTCTCGTTGTTGCAAAGACCTTGTAGTTCTGACCTTTTGGAAGTGTGGAGACGAGCTTCATCACAACATCACCTGACAATCCAAGTTCAGATTTGACTCATATATCATCAACATGGTACATGAGTATGTGAATGAATCAAGCTATGGTCTGAGTTTAGCTTTCTTTTCTGTCTCTGACAAAATGAGACGATGTCAACAGAGATTGAAATCTGTTGTATGACATGACGTCAGAAGCAGTGGCGTACTGTGTGTCTGCCTCCCAATACATTTGGACTCCAGACATTTGCACTAGGCCCATCACCCTGCACACTGTGTACAGGACCGTTCTGTGCTGGTGGTATTCTGAAATGGAAAAGTATAGAACACATGGTAATCAATTCCAATGCAAATAATCCTAATCCTATCTACACATTACAATGAGAGCTGTTATGGCCTATTATGCTCACTGCTTACCATACATAAAGAATTTCATGCAACCCCCCCCAGACCACTTAAATCCCCTCATTCAGGAACATTATCACCTGCTCCTGAACAATGCAGGAGCCATCTCACCTAAACATTTCTGAATATTCAGAAATTGCTTGTGTCTAATGTAACAAGCAGATGTTTTAGCAAACAGAATAGAAAAGAGGAAAAGAAGGATCAGATTTATATTTTAAATTAGATACAGATATTTTAAATACTACTACAGAAAGAGATTCAAGTACTGTAACCACAAATAATGTATGTTCCTTCATTTGGTTCTGGTCATTTAACAAAGAACATAAATGTAGAACTTCTGAATCACCATAGACGTTTCTAAAAATATATTCTAGTATTTAATTTCCATGTGTGAATATGAAAAGTCCCCAAACAGTATGCGAGGAAGTAAGGTGCACATAATATTTGAGTAACTTGCTTTACACATTCTACTGAACACATAAAAAATATTTCAGGCATTTTACTTACTTTAATGTTGTAATATCCAGTCCAGTAAAACAAGGGGATGAGTTTCGACGAGCGTTGGCAGGCAGACCGAGTTCTTGAGCAGATGGCCGAGCACATATACATAATGTTTATCCAATAGCATCGTAGAGCTAAACAATAGGGTCCATTGATTATGTGATTGTGGTTTCACAAAAAAAACATTTGTAGGTATGTTTGTAGAAGAGCTAAAGGTAATGTCCTAACAGTGGGTCTGACAGGGTTAAGGGCATCATGCTGTTGCTGTGTTGTATCATAGAAAAGCAAAATGAAAATTAATTTTAAATGAGCTGAAAGCTGATTCCAGACATCGTTTTCTTATTGGTTGGCAACAGGCAAATGTAAGATGTGATGATTCTAGATGAAAAACAATGGTTTCATGCATAGTGTCCCCTCTCTGTACCATTCTCACCTTCGTCTTGTCGCTCAGTTCTGTGACTTGCAGCCTTTTTGTTAAACACACTCAGCTGTTGCATGTCCACTGTAGCTGGTTGGCATCTCCTCAACAAAAAGCAGATGGCGTTTGGGAAACTGTGTAAAATAACTTGGTATTTCCTCCATTTTCTGCTGACACGCATCTGAATTCATCCCTGACATTCAGGCAGACAGATGAAATGAATGTAAACAGGAAAACTAAATGGAGAAAAGGAAATAAATGTGGCCCCTACAACAATGCTGCTGCAGCATCAGAGACCTATATGTATGCAAAGCAAATGAAAAACATAAAGGTTTAGGAACGGAGAGAAAGAAGTTGTTTACAGTGATCCATCAGGAAATTACTGGTATTAAAGGAATGCGCTTCCATCAGGCAGCAGGTGGGGATGAGCTGCAGCCTGGGGGGAGATTGACTTCAGGATGAATGTGTCTTTTGATGCTGATATAGGTTCAGGTTTTCAATTTTCTGCAATAAACCCCACACTGAGAGTCGTGCAGGTCAGATTCACGAGTTTTCTGTATAGATCGTCCAACAAACTGTGACAAAATGAAAAGTAAAGCCCCATACAGCAGCATGTACAGTATGTACCACAAGCTGTAGTTCTCCGTTTAAAATGGGTTTTTTTAAATGTTCATAGCTTTTTGAATGTTTCTGAACTTTCTGCCTCCTGTTATACAGAACTGTCTGTCACTTATTCAGACATGGATGCACTGGACCCATGAAACTGTTGTGTCACGGTACTTTAAAGTGCTTTGGATAAGGATATATATGATAAATAGAGAAGAAACTAACGAGTTAAAAGTCTCATAGCTGATTTTCAGGCTTTAGAAGGTCATCCCGGTCCAGCCTGAGGTCTTTCCTTTGTGCATGCCAAAGAGAGGAAGAAGGTAATCTTCCTGCTGAATATGAATCCAGCATGAACTGCAGCATTTGAAATGAGTCTGAGGAAAGAGAGGAAAAAATGTCTGCAGGCAACTGAAGCTTTTCTGCATTCACCCTCGATCCAAACACAGAGGGTTGTGCTTTATCTGTGAGTCTGTGGTGTTTAACATGTAAGAGTTAAAGATATTTGCAAATTATTCACAGTAAAATCACACACACGGTATTGTGTTCTTAGAGTATTTCTAAGAACTGAACTGAGAAGGAGTTAGTGTCTTGGCGGTGGGTCTGTTGGTGGCACTTTGTGCATCATGTAGGTCACACTGTTATAACGCTGTGGTCTGTTTCTTAAATAATGTGAAAGTTTGAATATTACTATTATACCTTGTCCTAACCAATCCTACCTCTTCCTCGCGGTCACCTGACTCGCTCACCTGACAGGACCCCCCCCCCTAGGACCGG
>JAUYWH010000007.1:20208929-20244327 GCA_034779795.1 Ctenopoma multispine
GTGGACTTCCTGTTTATACCTTGTCCTAACCAATCCTACCTCTTCCTCGCGGTCACCTGACTCGCTCACCTGACATTAACTTACCTTAAAAACAATGATGATATATTAACAGTATGAAATACATTATTTAGGCCATTGTAAATAAATATAATGAATACTGCTGTAGCTGTTTTCATTTAATTGTACTTAAATTGTACTTTACTTGTAACTTCCTGTCGAAGTTTCACAATAAAAGCCCTCAATTCGAGGAGATAATTACACTTCCAGCCATAACAGCTGTACAGCTTTAAAAGGTGAAATATTTTGCATGTAACATTAAATGAACACGACAAATAACAATAAATGTATAAATAAAGTTTAGTCTGTAATAGAAATGTGTCTCCTAAATGAAATCCCAGTTTCTGTCTTTAATATGTAAATGAAGGCCACGCCTACTGGTTATGGATTCACATGCATAAATTATTATTTTTTCAAATGTTTGTAAACTTGAGATCATGTGTGTGTGAACAGAAACATAAACACCGTCGTTTTATTGTGGAGTAGCTATAACTGGAAAACAAAGTATGACAATGGAAGTACTGTGTCACAATTACAGTGTGTTGTACTTAAGTTGTGTATACTGCTGCAAATGAGTTGTGACTGGTTTGGCAATCTCTGGTTTCTTTTTTGGTTTGGTTTGGTTTCAGTGTCGTTGTTTATAATGTATGATTATACGTGCACTGTGTAATGATACTGATATGTTGGGTTTTTATGTGCAGAGTATGTCAAATGTTAATATAGCTAAGGTGAGCTCATAAAGAAATAATTCAAAAAGCACCATGTGTGAAAACACAACCTAAGGTTAAAGGAGTCAGACATATAGAAATTTATTTCAGAAAGGGAAATACATGACTGACATGGTGCATGTCAGCTACACACTTTCAAGTGAAACACTAAATGCTGGGGCACAGATCTTTCTTCACAGTGAGAACAAAATCAATCAAATCTCAGTATCCAGCCACACATACTATACACTCATACAGAATTGCACTTGTTGAAACAAGAGAATAAAAACATCAAATCATTTCTTTCTTGATATACTATAACCACAGAAACCTAAACTTGTTCCGTGTTCTCACCAATCACGTGCACGAGTCTTTCTTGTAACATATCTTTTAATAGCAGCTCTTAAAAAGATCATCATCCAAACATTTTTCATCAAACATGTGCAATTTACATGGAGGGAAAGAAAAGGGCTACATGACTCACGTTTAAAAAGACAAGGCCAGTTTGAATCATGTTTAACATTTTCTCTTTTTGAAGGTGCAAGTTTTTGTGTGCATGTTTCATTAGAAATGAATCAACTGTTTCTTTCAACAGAGAAGCATTTAGTTCAGTCCCACACTCCCTGTGCTTCCCCTTCAATATGAAGGACGTAATCAGGTCCATTTCTGTTTCTTCTTCAGTTAACAGACATTACATTGAGAGGGACATCTCAATCAGTGCATATTTAACACAGGCCTTCACAAAGGACTTGCTGGTTGCTGTGAATTGCACATGTAGCCTGGATTTTAGTGGCCAGGCACTTTGAGAAGGCACATTAATGTTTTACAATAGAGGAATATAGGAAATACAGAAGATTTCCCCTCATTCTCCAAGGACAGTTTGCATGTCTCTCAGGCCAAAGGACCAAATATTACAGCATAAAATAGGTCAGTT
Source organism: Ctenopoma multispine (assembly GCA_034779795.1). Lineage (NCBI taxonomy): Eukaryota > Metazoa > Chordata > Actinopteri > Anabantiformes > Anabantidae > Ctenopoma > Ctenopoma multispine. The sequence goes on from JAUYWH010000007.1 coordinate 20,210,628, forward strand.
GAGAACATCACAGATAGGTATTTGTCTGGTTTGTGAACTTCCTCTGCTAAAGAGCAGAGTTTGTTTGCTTCAGTTTAGTTCCTGGCTGTGAGCCAGTCCAACCTCATACTGAATGCTGAGAATGTCTCATTTCTTATTTCATTGCTGCTTTAGCAAATGTCCATGTGATCTCACCAATAAGGCACCGTGTTATCAATCTGACCCCAGCTCTGCCAGCCAGGGAAGAGTCCACTGGACATGCGTGGGCTGCCAAACTGATCGATCTCCAGCTCCAGCAACTTCACCCCCCCATTTTTGTGTTCTGAAAGCTTCTTGTGCTCAACGGAAGCTGGGGCTGTCTGAGTGTTCAGGTCCTCTCCATTCCAGCCGACATGTTTGAGGACATAATTCTTGCCGTCATTATTGTCCCAGAAGGTCTGGCCCTGGACCCTGAAGCAGACGCAGAACGCAACTTGGTGCTGTGGTGGTATGTAGGCGGGCAGCTCCAAAACAAATGAAAAGGTGTCAGTGTCTTGGCAGCCGTAGACGTTGTTCATGAAGGTGCACTCAACATCAGTGTGGCTCCCCCAGGAGTCAAAGGTGGCACGCACCTGCACTGACTTCTCAAACCCGATATTCCGCACTTTGATGGTGCCGGTCAGTGAGCGCTCCTGTAGCGAGCAGTTCTCCAAGCAGACTGAGTTCTGAATCAGACGGTTGCGGAAATCCAGGTAGTCGGCTGAGGGCTGTTTAAAGTCCAGAGCCATGCTGCGCACTGAACTGATCTTTAGATCCATTGTAGCTGTTTCCAGGTCTGTCATGTCAAACTGCAGCTCCTCCGTGATTCCCCCACATTGTTTTTCTTGATAAGGATCATCATCAAACTTGGAGAAAACGTGGATGGCGGTGAGTGACATGCCCTTCATGTCGGCAAACACCACCCTCTTCTTGTCGGCCTTGTTGTTCCAGCTGATGCAATCGCCTTTAGCCACCACCTTCTGCTGGGTGCTGAGGCAGGGTCGCAGGGGTTTGTACAGCTGGTTGAGGCTGCGGTTGGTGGACTGGTTGACCCTGTTCTTGGCCCTTTGCAGCTCCTCATAGGAGCTGAGGAAACCTCGAAGAGGAGGTGGTGAGTGGCTTATGTAGAATCTCATAGCCACGTCCATCGGCATTACGGGGCCAGGCATTGCTGATGGACTGAAAGACCTGAGCACACTGAGGGAGGGAGAGGAGAGGTGGCATAAGAGGGAGGGAGAGAGCAGGAAGAGTGGCGGAGAGAGAAAGAGAGAGTTATTAGGACAGTGGCTACTTTATGCAATAAAAAAAAAAACTTCAAAAAGCTCCGGTTTGAGGAAACTTCTGCAAACTACATAATGTGAACACTTTTCAGTGTCTGTACAGCACAAAGGTCAGATTTGACTAAACGTACTTTTAGATTTCTAAAGGCTCAACTGTGCTGATTAAACTTAAAGTCTGCTAGGAAACAAAATCATGCACCTGAAAAAAGTGATACAGATATTTGCTATGATATGTTCTATAACATGCGTCACTTTTGCAAAACCTCAAGCAAACTCTTTCTGTGAAACTTACCTTGCAGCACTCATGGAATAAAGATAAAAAAGTTCCAAGAAGGACTTTAAAAAAGTGTTTTAGAACTGTTTAATCCCTTTTGACTTGTGAGATCAGAGTTTTTCTAGAAGTACATGCTGTCGTCACTCCCCCTTTTCTTCCACCTCTGTCGTGCTCTCTTCCTGCCTTTTACTGCCGGGGTTGCTCAGCACTCAGGGATTTCAACTGCCACATAGAGACAATTTGCATATTCTGTCATATGGTTCACCGGGCAGCCAATGAAAAGACAGTGCCAACCGAAGCCAACCAATCAGTGCAAATTTGAACTGGCTGCTCTCCAGCTGAAGGGGGAGTGTCGCCTACATGGGTGCCGTGGCTGGGATGCCTCAGCCTGTTGGCTCAGCTGTTATTTGAGAAACACGATGGACCCCTGCTGGTGTCAGACATGATCTTCAGGTTGTTCACTACAGACGGCTCTAGAAACTCACCGGGTTTTATGACATGACTGGGATTCCCATAATACATCACAAGAGGATTATTTGAGTAACTCTGTAGAAAGACGGAAGTGTAATGCTGCGAAAGGTTCATTGAAAAAGAAATCCACCAATAGAATTGTTTTAATTTTACATTTTATTCACATCAATGTAATGTGTAGCTTGTAGTGATCCAGATGCTTCAGACGCAGATGTAAAAGAAAGCAAAGTATTTATCCTGATAGAAACTCGAATAAATCCGAATAAAAGCCGTTTGTTACAGGACAATGGATTTGAACCTAATCAGCCAATTGGCAGCATTAATCACTGGGTGGTCGTTTCACAGACACTAATCATTAGTGTCTGATTCATTAACACATTATCTCCCAGCGGTTTCTTTTCTAGTTCATCATTATCTATCATGTAACCCGTGAAGTGATAGTTAAAGTAAAATCTATATTTTTAAAGTTTTCTATGTTCATGAATAGAAAACTTTAATGTTAGAGTTGGTTCAGATTCCCTCTTTTGGACAAAGTTGCTGCTGTTTTGACTTGATGCTATTTTTAAAGCTTATTTGCTTTATCGATCTTCAGCAGCAGGTTAAACATTATCCTACAAAACATCCCAAACAGCAGTGAAGCTGATGAGGGATGACTTTATGACAACTGATGAGGCGGGAAGAACAATCCAAGTCCTACGGTGAGGTCTCAGCTGAGGGTCATGATGAAGACATGTTTGATCATCTGGAGTCTGAGAGTTGAAGAGGTGATAATGCTCCCGAAACCAAAACAAAGTCATCAGAACCAACAACTCTGTCGTCCTCAGATCATCTGTGTTCAGTCCCCTCTCGTGTTCACACCTGAATGTTTGACCCAGTTTAACGTCGTCTGTAAATGTAATGTCAAAGTAAAGTAATAAAATGATTTTGAGTTGGAGTTTAATTAGAGCAAGATGAGGCTTCTCTCTAACCTTAACAAAACCTCATTCACAGCTTGTTGCTACCATCACTGAAGGGGTTCACCCTCACGCCCCGGCCCCATGCCCCCCTGTGTAGAGACTTTAGACTCAAAGCACCAAACACGCCACTTTCACATGATCCTAAAGACCACAGGCTGTGCTTATCACGGGTTGACAAGGTCAATCTCAACAATCACCCCCGGATTGCATCAGAAAAAAGATTTCTTTATATCAGCGTTTACAACCAACAAAAATCAGCAGTGACCAAAAAGTATAATTTATCAATATGACTAGATAAAAGAGTAAAAGCAGTTTCCATTAAGAAGGACAGTAAGTCAAATAATGTACATTCAGCCTGTTGTTGTGTTTGGACCCATCATTTGTATTTGTGATTTGATGGTGAAATTAGATGGACATGTTATGGAATTGTTATATATATGCTATGGTGATTTCATTGTACTTTACTTTGTCTGCGTGCAAGTGTTTCAAGTGAGCACATTTTCATGTTGTGTTTGTTTTTATTGCAATTATTGTCTCCTGTGTAAAAGATTAATGCGACTAACCTGGTTAAATAAAGGTTAAATTAAAAAAGAATTGTTATAGGAATGGATGTATTAGAATTAGTTTCTAGTAGCTCTAATAGTTATAGTGGGAGCAACAGTCTTGATGGTGTGAGAGTAGCGGGAATAGCTGGGGTTAGTAGCTAAGCAACACTTTAAAATAATACACAGCTGTTCAAACTCATTTGTTTTATCTGAACCCAAACCGCATTTTTTCTTTAAACCCAACCAATGAGCTTTTCTGAGCTGGACATGCTTCATTTATTAGGTTCATTTATTATTGCAACCGTGATGACGAAGGTCCAGCACACGATAGCAGCCTACTGAGCTGACTGGGAGGTGGAGTGCGGCTACTACTACTAACCCACATTTAGTCCGTGTTAACTGATCGTACCAGTCAGAGACGAGCCAGAAAGTCCTGTTGGAGAGATGGAGCGTGTGTTTGAAAAGCTTATGACACCTCTGTAAGGCCACTCCCCATCAATATTAAATGCACCGCCCCGTATTTTTTCACCCTGAGTGAAATCTGTCATGGTTCCCATAAAAACTGCCACTGAATGGTATAATACCCAAAACAGGTGTTGATCTGTACTGAACTCTATCCCGCAGTGTTCATGTGATCACTCCAAAGTGAAAAACAATCACAGTGAGGCTGACATGATGAAGGGAAAGTCAAATGAGTTACAAGACGGGAGGGTGACGATACACGGGAGGAGGACCGGATTTTCAGTGATTACATGCGACTCAGGCAGAAGATGTTACCTCATCGTTTGATGCGGTTTTGTCGTAATTGCTGTTTTTCAATACATTTGCTAAATACTAATCCAACATCCAACAACAGCTTATTGTCTTTGCACAATCACATTCACCTTCCTGTGAATATGGCACATACAGTACATTATGTAGTTTAGTAGCTTCAGTCCCTAAAATATTACACATGATGTATATAAAACACCAACAGTCAGGCAGAAGGCAGGTAAACACAGGTCAAATATCACTAATATGTATTATATTATATATCCTGGATATCGTGAGTATAAGATACAGTGAGTTGAGCTTCATGCTCTGTTGCAACTTTCTCATTGCACTGCTCTTTCTCTCTCTTTTGCAATTGACATTCACTGACCTTCGGTGGCAAACTGGTGCTGCGTATGTACATATTACAAAACCAGAAATTCATGAGACAGGATAGATAAACCGTCAAAAGTAAACATGAGCGATATATCAACATTTCTTACATCATATCAAACAAAAGCTATTTTTGATTATAGTGAAGACGAGAAACCTCTCATATAAATGTAAATGTACTCAGAGAGTAAAGAAGGTATTCCCCAGAAGTATGTGAGTAAGACGTCAAACACTCTTGATATTACACAAAGAGTAAATACAAAAGGCAGTTTTTAAATGACGCAATTAAAGCAATTCTACAAAGAAGAGTGGGCCAAAATGCAGTCAGTCCCCAGTCATGTGGGTGTCTGGCCTCCTTGAAAAAAAAATGTGTGGGACCCCTGGAGTACAGTATAATGCTGTTAAAATAATTTTCATCTGAATTTTAAGTTCAAACCTGAGTGTAAATCATCTTAATATGAACTGAAGTCTCGTTTTCTAGAAATATGATCAGGGTCACAAGGGAGATCTGACAGATCTGATGAAGATAGAAAAGTTGTGACAGAGACAGACAGAGATACCTTGTCATACCACGGGCACTCGTGTGATTTCTTGGCTGCCAGTTGGCACAGTTACTGTTCATGTAGCAACCACCTCCATGGCCTGCAGACAAAAAGGATCAGGAGAGGCTATCGGACACCGAGATTGGCCGGCCACCGTCATGTGACTAGGATTTTTCTTAAGATGTTGACAGCTATGAGGTTATATACGACTCTATTTCCCTCGAGCACTTCGATCCAAAAGAGCAGAGTGTAATATCAAGTTTACTTATAAGACAGCCAGAGTAAAAATAGACATAACAAGCTCCATGTGTTATTCAAATTCAATTCTGATTTACTCATAGGAGTAATAAATATCCAGGCATCGGTCAGTATCTAAAGTTACAAATGTCACTTTGGTACTTAGAAAGTCATCGATAGAGTAAAACCTAAAAGGTTCTGAATGATCTTCAGCCGGCTTCGTACTGGAAAGAAGCTGTATGAATGAAGTAATTATAGATGTTGTAGACGAAACCTGTAACTCTGTGCAAATATCCATTTTTACAACCTGTCAATGTGTAGATAATAATTGACATTAAACATTTAGTTCTGCGTTGCTTTTTTTTCCAGTCAGTTGGAGACAAGTTCAAATCCTAAACCAAATTCCAGGGTTTATTTCTTATCTGCAGCTATGATCAGTAAATAAGCAGTGATTTCTTGTACTTTTCTATATGTTTTTTTAATCCTTACACACACACACACACAGAGTGAGGGTGCTGAGCCCAGTTGCTGTGCCCGTCCTCAACACTGGATTCCACCACACAGTATTTGTCAAGTGAAAATTCAGAAACAAAGTTCATGGGCTAGTATTAAATCAGGGCAGGTTAAAGTCTAAAGTTTGTACTTATTTACAAGGGCATCAACACAGTCACAGATGTGTTTATCTGGAAATGGTTCTCCATCTAGATATCCATCATAGACTGTTTCCAAACGATATGACGCCTGAGTGTTGATGTTATCAGTTATTCATTTTGTTAAAGAAATGTACAGTTATTTGAATCTTCTCAGGGCCATTGTTGACTTTGGAGATGTTCCAAACATCATCATTTTAAGACATTTGAGTTATTCATATTAGGGCTTTTAGACCATGACTTTGCAGGTTTATTCATTAAATCTGAGTTTTCATTTTGTATAGCATGAGAACCTACAGTAATCACATGCTGTGGTTCTGTATTTTACTCAGGGCTCTGATATTGATTTTGGTTAAAGTGGAAAAAACTTCACATATCAAGAAAAAAAAACGTTTTTTTTCAGCTTTAATGCTCTTTAGTTCTTCCAAGTAGAGACGTTTCGTTCTGCATCCACAGAACTTTATCAATCTGAGTGAAGTGGCTAGTGACCCCAATTATATCCTCCAGGTTGGTTTCACCTCACACCTGCCTTGAATAGGCTCGTTAAGTGAAACAAAGGCAGGGGATGAGTGTGGGTAGATGTAACAACCCCCCTTGACCGTTCCTCCTGCCCCCATTGAGTGGGTCGTTAAGGGTGTTCAACCTTGTTTCACTTAACGAGCACAAGAAAAAACTGAACATAAATGTATTCTGCTCATAGTGTGGTCAGTTGGCCACTTGTCCTCTCACATATCACCACTACAGAAATAGAAACCAGCTTTAGAGCAGGGATCTACAGCACTGAATCAGTGCAGGCAGATCAAATGGGTCAGATAGCAACAAGCTCGACATTAGTGGATTGCCAAGCAACACAAGTAAACTCCACATGATGGAAATGTCATGCAGTTGCAACGAAGAAGTAATGTCACTGTTTGCAGTTTTTTGGTTTTTTTGTAAATGGATGAAGAATGATCTGACATTTCTTTCTATTGAATTCTCTGAACAACCTGATTGTTATGTACATGCACACAGCAGCAAAAAATGGGACCTAGCATGAAACTAACTCATTTCGTGGCACTGATCCTACTGATGCTATTAGTGATAGTCAAAACAAGACTTCAGTTACCAAGAATTTCAATCTCTACCTATATTTTTGGTATCGCCTCAAGAAAAACAGTCATTGCAAAACCTGAAGCTTTGAACATTGTTCATTGTCTTAATGTTTGTGTTGCTGGGACCAAGGTGTGACTGTAGCAAACAGCAATATGCATGATCCTGCTCGCAGCCTACGTGCTCTCAGTTAGATTTTCTGAGCTCTATAAATGTTTGGCTGCTCCGGGTATGTTGACAAATGATCGTGCAGAGAATTTAAGTTGCAAGCTGACCTAATATAACCCTGGACACAGGCCCATGACACAGCACAGCAGCACTCTATTCTTACAGAACAGCAATTACCCAATTCAAGCATCTGCAGCTTTCACCTCATCTGAACTCAGCTCCTAGTCTCAGTACAGAGGGCCCATGTTCACTGAGTGTTTACTGAGTGTTTCAGGGATGAAAGAAAAATCTGCAGTCAAAGTAGACAGTTTCCAACTTCTCCACCAACAGTAAAGCTGCCGTCGATGAATTCAGATTAAAAAACGTGCGTGTACCTGACAACATGTTGCCTATTAGTGCTTTGAAAAAAAGTCTCTATTGATGTCCAGCACAAATGTTAAGATACTAAAACAACTAATGAGTAAAGTCTGACATATGTGTGCATTTGTTTTTATGACCAGCCATAAACTCCACATAAAAAGGTCTTTTGTAGCTTTGACATGTCTGAGGTTATCCAACAACCTGGTTTTTCTTATTTCTTCTATTCTGTTTTAGTTTGATCTGATGATGTGATATACCGCTTACGTTTTGTTATGTTAGAATTTTTAACAGTATTTAAAAATAAACAGTACATTTAGTGAAGATTGGCTGAGAGGGTAACTAGCAGCAGTTGCTAACTAATTCTATGATTAATTGAAATAATTAAATCTTTGATCAACTCAAAAGTGGGACAAAAAATATACTAAAAGTGAACTGATAGTATACCTGTACATTAAGTAATATATAGAAAGTATACTAGTAGTACATCCCTAGTAAACTAACAGTATCTAAAAGTTTATTTGTGGTATACTTAATTCATAAACTAATAAGTGGGCCAACAAGTATTGTTTTCTACACTACATCATTGTCATTATATGTACGTATATACCTGAACATTACATTGTTTTTTAAAGGAAGGGATATACACCAGCTTACCATGGTGGATCGTCTTCTACCACCAGCAGTTCATACCAACCAAAAACACAGCACCTTTACTATTGTTACCGAGTTTTAGATGCTGCCTGGACTCTGTGACACACAAGTTCAGTACAGTACCTGTACAGTTATTGAGAGAATGTCTGACGCCTTCAAATCAAATTTAGTCAGAAGACTCAGCAAGGTGTGATCTGTCTCACCCTATCAACCAGCAAGCAGAAGCATCCAAAAGATGCCATTGATGTGTTAGTGCTGAAAAGGTCTAATCAGTCAAACCACCTGTGCAGGTGTTCAGAGTCGTTAAAACTCACAAGCGCATACAGCTGCTTTCTTGATTATGTAAATTCTGATTCGAGTCGTCTGCATGCTGCCATTTCAAAATAAAGGCAACAGGAGACAAGAATGTGAGCCATGATCAGCACTTACTGTATATGATTGTCTGGCATTATTCCACAGACTTACAGCTGCTTTTCAACTGCAGCTTTATTGAGGTCGTAACTGCAGGGTTTGAGAAATTATGACTCGTATAAAAATAGAAAGGAGAGCTCTGCCAGAGACGCTAATCACAGATTAAAGGTGTAAACAGACTGTTTACAGCCTGCAAAGAAAGGTCAGGCTAGTTAAAGCTTCACTTCAGTTCCTCATATTTCAGAATAGCAGCATGTCGTCCTGTTAATAGAACATCGAAGCCACAACGTATTATAATATAAAATATTTATGATGAAATGAATCCTGCAGCTGTTTGTTGGTTTGCATTAAACCCACATGCCCTGGAGTCAAAGACTTAATGTATGTTAGAGGTAAAAATTAGATGGAAGACATGTCATTGAAGCGTCTGCACAAAAAAAGACTGAATCATTGCATCAAACAAACACAGCTGCCATATTCAGTTTCATTTACTCGTTTACTTCTTGTCATATTTTCTTCTTGTGCGACGGTTGGAATATATTTGAGATTGAGCACTGTCCACTGTTTAACTAGCAGAGAAAAAAAGGTGTTTAAAGTTTAAAAGATGTAGTCTGGACTTTTTCACAATCTTCCAATATCAGCGTTGTTTTCTGGCGTCAGAGTAAGGAAGTCGTAGTCAGGTCTCCTCCAGTCACGCTGTGGCAGTGTGCTGAGGCGTGTTTCCTCATTTCACCCCGCAGATTGGCACAGTCGAACACTGTGGTGAAATCAGGTTGGCCCTGCCCAAAAACACACACAAACACACACTCTTACAGCATGGGTGTGTGAGAGTGTTAATATTGTCTGTTTTTATAGTGGTTCACGCGACATATTCAAACATTATCATACAGTCTGACACACACCCACACACAGGCTGCTCTGGAAAAGCCGGGCAGCGTGTGCAGCTGGACCGTAGCCTGACAACAGCGTGGACAACTCACACTTCAGGAAAGAGTCCAGCGGTCACTTCAGTCCAACAGTGAAGGACGAAACAAGGGCAACAAGACTGAGCTCGTCTTTTTTAAACAATATCGTCTGATTGCATGTCCTCAGCTTTTCGGAGGTGGGAACTGTTTTACGGTCTCTGTGCAAACAGAGAAATGCAGTAATCCTGACTAACCATTGTGTGACACCAAGATGATTATTGTCCTGACATCTTGTTTACCTGTGTTTTCAGTGTCAAGATAGAACCTTGAATGTGTGACAACCCTCCTATTTTCTTGGAGAGGATCCTGGCCAACCAGTGCACAAGCTTCATGGGAGGGTCATCAGCTCATCTTTAGTTTACCTGGGTCTCCCAGATTCTAAAAGAAGACCAATGTGCTGAAGCAGCTCTTTTGTGTTGCGATGACTTTAGTTTTCTTATACTGCACTTGTTTTACCATCCAGGACTAACCCCATGTGTCTGAAATGAACTTCACAGACACGGTATCATTGACCTGCTCAGTCAGTGTAATGGGAGGTGATTTGTGAAATAAATGAGTTGACAGGTGTGTTGAACTCATTTAGAAGCCAGAATTAATCATCATTCTCGTGCCTCAGGTGATGATGAATGAAGCAGCAAATTCTCTGCAATGCCCACTCGCTTTTTTGAGCAACACACTCACACACTCACAGTTCAGTAGGTCAAAGTCAGGCAGAACTGAGATGTACTCATTTTCACACTTTTCCTGTGAGTGGCAGATCAGCAATGTTTAAAGTACATGAAATGAAAGAAACCTATTTTTTGTGTGTCTCTGTGTTTATTCCTGCTGATGTGAACCTGAGGAATGTGACTGTGAGAAAATATCTCACCAGTGATTTTCCATTCACGACACACCTTAGTGTAGCTCCATGAGTTCTCACCTTATGCAGATGGTAGGTGGGATTTTACCATCAGTGATCGCACATTGACCCCTGGTGGTGAAATGTACAAACCTGCCATGAACCTGCTACAGCTCAAAAAGTGTCTTTTATAAACAGACATACAGATTTACTCTCACATCTTAAAAATACTTTGCACACTAGTAAACGTATAAGTTACATGTTAATATTGTGCCATGTTATAAACTTCCTTTAGCAGTTACGAATATTTTCCATCAGAGAGCAGCAGAGATCTGCTGAATCTGCGACTGAGACTGAGACTGATGCAACAGCTTGTAGTACATGTAAATCAAGGAAGAGCGACTTCTCAAAAATAAGACAGAGGCAGCAGGTGCTGTTGAAATGAGAAGAGGAGAGAGAGAGAGAACGGAAATCACTGGTCCTGCTTAGCTGGAAGGAAAATCTGTATGTTCATCCTCTGACTCGTCAACCTGATATAAACTCTGGCTAAAGGTGCAATTCACCAAACAAAAGGAAAATAGGTATGTGTGTTAGCTCCTAATGAGATTCATACAACCACTAGTAAAATTTATCCCCACTGAACATTGACTCTATTCATTTTTAATCAGTGCTGTTGTCTCAGGAGAGCAGGCTGATCCACACTAACAGCAACAACAAGCAGCGTAGTTAGACTGTGAATGTGTGTCAGTTTCTTTAAAGATGAAAGACTAAGCAGAAATCAGTTTCCCAGAAAAGCTTAGTGACTTCATCTGCAGCCCAGGGGGACCTTAGACTTGTTTGGCGGTGTCCATGGAGGTGTGTGCCCACAGTGTCCAAAGGAGAGAGGAAAAATGAAGACGGTAAAGAAAAGCTAAGCTGAACTGAGGCAGGGAGCTGCCAGACCCTCGCTGTGCTTGAGTCCTTACAGGCAGAGCCAGCGTCCAACATGGGGGGTCTTAGTGTCTGAATCTATGGACAATCTGACCCATGCTGCTCCTTGCTGAGTGTGTGTGTGTGTGTGTGTGTGTGTGTGTGTGTGCGCGCGCTTGTGTACTTTTCAATTCAGCAGTCGCCCTCTCTTTCATTACACACTCAACAACAACAGGCCGTTGACCAAACGGGGCACGATGTGGGCCCCAGCCTGCAGCAGCAGCCAGCAGTGCTGCCTCCATGTTGCAGCAAAATGTCAGCCATTATGATCCCAAACAAACCCTCCATGCCACCAAGCCCCCTCAACCCTGAGAGCTGCTCTAACAGCTTTTCACTCACAGGGACCTTACTTACACATACTGCTACTACTATTTCTCTTCTTTTTTTTAATGTGTAGAACTGGTGGCTGCTGAGTCTGAGTCTGTGCTTAGGAAAAAGGCAATCAGCAGGGAAGAAGGAGACGATGGCAGTTTTGAGCAGAGACTAAAGATACTACAAGACTAGAAACCTGAACGTTTTTTGACTCACTAAAATCTACTAAGCATTTTAATTTAACTAAGTTCTACTCTGAGCACTGGCAAGCTGTCATGGATAACAGGAATAAGTTGATGCCTGGTGATGCAAATGACAAGAAGAAGACATTAATTAAAGTATACAAATAGTTAACACCCACGTGAAAGTGAACGTGGACGTCTTACATCATGACATGATGATAATTAGCATGTTAGCTTTAGCATGTTGTCAGGACATGTATTAATAAATGAATGCAGATGCAGAATTGGAGCTAATAAAAGTAAAATGCTTGTGTGTGTGTGTGTCTCTGTGTGTGTGTGTGTGTCTGTGTGTGTGTGTGTGTGTGTGTGTGTGTTTGTGTGTGTGTGTCTTTGCAAATGTGCACACACCTCAGGTCATACAACCCCTTTTTAACAAATTGGGGTCTGCACTATACATCCTGTCAGGCTGCCAAATAACCCACTACAACACACACACACACACACACACACACACACACACACACACACACACACACACACACACACACAACCTCTTGGGTTGTTGGCATAGTAACCACAGAGAGGTGTCCAGGCTCTCCAAATTCCTGGCTCTTCCCTCTTTGTCCGTCTTTGGGAATCGCTCCACAACAAAGTTAGGTGTTCTTTTTTAAAATCAGGAATACTGAGTGAATCTACAACAGGATGAGTGTCACCGTCACAGTTATGCTCCCAAACCTACACGTTGTCACATGTGTCACACACATGCATGAAAGCAGGAAGCTACTTATTTTCGTAGGCATCAAAGTTTTCAGCCACAGTCGTCTCTTTTCTGAAATAGAATTCCTGAGATACTGTGTCATCCTCTATCCTCTACTGATCTGAAGTCTTTTCTACCGTTTACTCCTGGAAACGACAGTAAAGAGCGGCACTAAGTCTGCTTCTGCTGGTTTCTTCTGTTTATGAGGGTTTGTTGAGTTCGTTAGTGAAATAACTTGTCATTTAAACTATGTAAGTAAATTGAACAAACTTTGCTGAACGACATATTTCTGTCTTGAAAAAAGAAAATGTTGCACAGATATAATTTAAACTCCTGACGTGACATCAGGTTTAGGAAAACACGACTTATGGGTTCAGTGTTTATAGAACAGAATAACACAGCATCTATTCACACAGTAATTATTATTTGTTAGTCAGTCACATTACACAGTTTCTACAGCTCCACTTTACACTTTGAAGTGATTTAACATTTCTACAGAACAAAACAACAAATGACACGTAACAAATACTAAACCTAAACATGCTCAGTTAACACAAGCTGAACCTAAAATATCAAAATATCATCCGGCATTAAAACGTTTTCATGTTTCATCAGTAAATGGTTTGATGATGGGAACATTTCTGATTTATTGTTCTTTTCATTCAGAATTGATTTAATATCTTTATATAATTCAGCTTATCTCCACTACACTGTCACAGTTACATTGTTAAGAAATTATCATTTATAAAAATCTCATATAAACAAAGTGTTTGACCCAAGAATCTCAGACGTTTTACTCTAATGTTGACGCCAAATATTCAATGATATTTAAAAGTGTGAAGCTGAAGAGAAAATATTTTTACAAATGAGGTGATGATGATGATGATGATGATGCTTCCAGAATGATTAAAAAAATGTGGTTTTTAAAATTGTTTTCAGATTGTGAAATCGCACCTTCATGTTGCAAAAGTTAACGTTGAACCTCCTTTAAAATTTTTCTATCAACCCTCAAAGAACTTGACGAAGAACGAGCAGACTGCGTGCCATCCCTCACTGCAGTAACTCTGCACCGGCTCCATGTCGTTCACATACCCCTCCTCCTCCTCCTCACCAGCCACCTCTGTCTTCTTCTTCTCTTCTTCCTCCTCCTCCTTCTTCTTTTTCCTTTCTGCCTTCCCTCCGTCTGAGCTCTTACCATCCGGTGATACTTTCTTCTTCCCTCCTTCCTTTCCTCCCTTCCTCTCCTCCTCACCGCTGCGCTGGGCGAGTTTCATGTGGGCCTCGGCTGGAGCCTTTTTGCAGGTTTTGGCCTTCAGGACCTTTTCTCCCTCACAGGCGTTCTGCCTTTTCTTCAGCTTTCCCACCAGCTGCTTCCAGTACTGACTGGACTTCAAGCCGTAGCCCTGACAGATGTCTGGTTTACCAGCATAACGGCACCAATACCTGATGGAGAAAAGGAGAAAAGAACATGAAAGCAGACTTCTCTTGTAATTTATCTTCCTTTTGTCAGAGTCGGTTGTTACTGTTAATGCCTCCCTCACCTCTGCTGCTCTCCCAGTGTCTCGATGCTGCAGTTCACCAGCAGGCTCACCAGGCCTTCACCAGACGTCTGCCAGTTGCAGCGATGTCCCTCCTTGGTGGTCAGCTCCCCGGAGCCGGGCACTGAGCGATTTCTGGACCGCTTGGCCGGTGGGGGGGATGACGGAGGCTCGCGAGGTTTATCAGACTTTCCTTGTCCAGACTGCCGCTTGGCCTCGGTGAGGACAGGGAGGCAGAGGAGGAGGAGAAAGAGGAAGGTGCATGGCAGGACACTCATTGTGGCTGGAGAAGGACATTTTGTTGGGGAGAAAGAGCAGACAAACATTTATTTATTATCCCCTTGAATCTTTATAGCAAACATCAGACAGGTGGAGTCATCAAACCTAAACATGAACTCCTTCATCTACTTACTGTGACACTGAGAAGGACATAGAGAGTGTGACAGAGGAATAAATGTATTTTCTTACTACAAACGAGATCCTGAACCACAATCACACTTTAATTATCTCTAAGCAACTTAGAATCACTGTGTGTCAACACTTTCAACAACACTAGAATGTGTAAGGAAAATTGTATAAGTTAGATAAAGTTATATATGTTGTTCAGCTTCATTCATCTTTCAACAGCCTGAATTTGAGGATCTCTGTCGTCTTTTTCTTCTTTTTCTGCGTCTGTATCCGTCAGTGCCACAGGGACATGACACGGGAAAAATGTTAAATGTTAAAAGAAAAGACAAAGAGTGCGGGTGTGAGTCACTGTCAGTCGCTTATTGAAAATCAGCCAAGCGTGAGAAGCACTCCCCCAAGAAGAGTCCAGGCTGGACATGTAGCTATCAGACAAGAAGCAGGGAGGAGGAAGGTGGAGGAGAGTGTTACATCACATTTGTTTTTCTTTAAGAAAAAAAAAATATATATATATAAACGAACAAGATTTAATCTGTGAATTAATGTTTCACAGCTTTTATCTCATAATTTAAAATGAGAAAACTACAACAAAACAGTTTGAATCCTGAAAAACGACAGAACTAATCGGCTAATATTGTTGAGCTCTCCTGACAAGAATTATTCAGTGCATATTTATTACGTTAGGATTTAAATGTCAAAATAAGGTCAGTATTAATGAAAGTGCTACGCTGATCAAAATGTTCCCTCAGTTTTTCCCACAGTCTGTTTCTCATGTCACTTCTTGTGTTTAATTAACTGCATTTAAATGAACAATTAGAGTCTGTATTAATTTCAGTATAAATACAAGCTGCTTCTTGTTCCTAATGTTTCCTTTTGCTGATGAAATGGAAAAAGAAATCACAAGTACGTTGTGCTCCTGGAGTTCTCCCCCTGAATGAATGGATTTACAGACAGTTTATGGCTGTTCTTCCTACTTCACAAAGACAACAACTCAAACCGTTATCAAAGCGTTTCTCTTGTATTCTACTAACACCCAGCTGAATTGCAGTTTCCATTCATGTCTGTCCAGAATCATATTCTAATAAGTTCATTGAGTCCAAGTGGACATTTGTGCCAGATGGAATGAAATTTCTTCCAGGCGTTGGCGAGAACAGGACATGAATGACGTCACAGTGACTTTGAGCTTTGACACCAAAGTCTAATCAGATTCAGTTCATTATTGACTCCAAGCAGATATCTGAATTCACAAGAATATGATGGAGTCGTGGTTCCTGCTTGCCTCCTGGTTATGTTTGAGGATTACTGGACTTGTTGTGTTTGTACTCTATTACAAGTTGCCAGACTCATGTCCCCAAGAAGCACAACTTCTTACTCTTTGTTTCCAGTTTCCTGAACCCACTATTTCTAACTAACCCTGTTCCCCTGCCTCATTCTTGGATCTGCAAAAACAAAAACCTGGAAGATGGATGGACAGCCACAGGCTGGTTAATAAAAATGATATGTGTATAAGCTGATCTCAAAGTGTCTAGTACTGCATCGCTGAGGGTGAAGCAACACAGCAAGTGTCGTTGCATACAGGCACAGTGTATTGTCTAGTAAGTCACTAGACCACTGGCAGTGGTCTGAGCCCAGTGCACAAGCATCGTATCAGAAGAACATCTGTTCCCTCAGTCAGATGTGATAAAAACTACCAAATGTAAATGTTGCTGGGTTGTGTCCTGTGCACAGTCTAAAAACTACAAATTGTACATTTTGTTTGCACAAATATAAAACTCAGACGTTATTATTCTGCTTACAGTGACCACTGACCAACAAATTATCTGACATATGATATGAAAGTACGAAACCTTATCAGCCATTTGTTTACGTCTTAACGCCAATCACAACGGCGGGAAACCGCTTCACAAGTAAGAGCACAGCACACACAAATACAGTTCATGCCAGTTATACCGGCACGATGGGAATATAAGTGGCCAAAATGAGGCTGAGGCCGGGCACCTTCCACTGGAGGTTTTCCAGGCACGATCAACTGGGAGGAGATCCCAGGGCAAACTCGGAACACACTGAAAAGATTATGTCTCATCTGGCCTGGGATCATCCAGAAAGAGCTGGAGAGCGCAGCTGAGAACAGAGACTTCTGGATTATGTTGGTGAAAATGCTGCCACCACAACCACAATCATGTTGCATGTGAACATAAACTATCTGTTGATTATGTTCCATACAAACCGTATTTGTGATTGCGTATTAAAAGTGTTGAATGTAGAGATTCAGCTCTAAATACTGGATTCAGCAGCTTTGCTAATAAACTTGATTTTTACATGAATCACGTCCAACACTTGTCTGCAATGACCATCACTTTGACGATTAGCGTATTTATCCAACCCAGAGCAGACGGCCGAGGAGCTAAACACAAGGACAGAGAGGACTCTGTTCCTGCTCTGCAGAGTTGACTGAGCAGACAAACGTATGATGCAAATACGTTTCTGAAAAAACAGATCTGTCCACTTTTCTGGTGGTGTAAAAGGTTTTATCCAAATTTTTCCTTGAGAATTATTTTTCCTCAACGATAACAAAAACAGGCAGTTGGACAGACGCTCCACTCTCCTCACATTCAGAAAAGTGATTTAAAACACGTGTCCCTGTCCCGTGCAGTGATTTTACAGCTTTTACATTGGCTTGTTAGGTTGCAGGCAGTTTCTTTATCGTTATGCCACTGGAGACTTGTGCTGCTCGGCCTTATTCCCATAGAGTCCTTGTTCCCCAAATTTTTACAGCGACAGCACAGAGTGCATGAAGCAGTAGCTCTGTTTATAAGAAATACACCAGGTTAAAAAAAACAGAATTGTCCTTTAATTGAAAGATAAGATAGGTAAAATATTACTGTAAATAAACTCCCACGTTTTGAAATGGTTGAATTTAATTTAAAAAAATGTTCTATAGTGTCTCCCAACATTTAAAGCTTGACCCAGCGTCTCATGATGATGAAGATTCAGAACTAGTTCTGTCGCCTCAGGAGCTGCCTGCACACCTGCCTCACACAGACGATCAGAATCAGGTGGCCACGGTGCACATAAAGAAATGACTGATTCTGATTTGTTGTAAGAGCAGGTGGAAATCTACTCTGACCTGTGTAAAACACACAGAAGGAAACCATCACTATCCTCCATGTGAGTTCAAGTTTAGTAGTAAGATGTAACAAAATCTCCTGAACTCTCTTTTCATCAAATATAAAAACATGCTGTTAGAAGATTTTGCATCAACAACAAGCTGGTGCACCTCGGCTTTCTACAGCACTTTTTAAATATAATGCCCATGTTGTTTTTTTCTGTTCCTCGTTTAAAATATTCACGATTTCACCACAAAGTTCAAATCCACCCTGAAATAAGAATAAAAACATAATGAATGGACAAATCAAAGCGAACTCCTTCAGCAGTGGAAGTCCTCTTTTCCACTGCAGGAGTTTCTGGGAGATGGAAAAACAAAGACGTACAGCATCAAAACAAAAATAATCCCTCTTCCAAGCACATCCCCCACTCCTCCAAATCCATCTCTCATCAATAAGTCATGACCAAACCAGTTTGTTCTTCCGTATCTCTAACACTCTTCTTTGGTTTTAGGAAAAAGCACAGACGTTGAACAGAGTTTCATGTTCGATATTTGTTCTTGAGTTTTTAGTGTGAGCAGAGGCCCGGTGTTCTTACCATGTGACGCTCCGCGGCTCTGAGGCGCTGTGAGAATGTGGGGGCCACGGACACTCACATAAAAGAGGGGGAAGACAAGGATAAAGGAAGAGGAGGAGGAAGGAGGGGGCTCAGGGAATAAGAAATGCCCACCCAAAACCAAGGACACCTCCCACATTCACCGCTCCTGACAAAACCCTGTGTGTGTGTGTGTGTGTGTGTGTCTGTCTGTGTGTCTGTGTGTGTCTGTGTGTGTCTGTCTGTCTGTGTGTGTCTGTGTCTGTGTGTGTGTGTGTGTGTGTGTGTCTGTCTGTGTGTGTGTGTCTGTGTGTGTGTGTCTGTGTCTGTGTGTGTCTGTGTGTGTCTGTGTCTGTGTGTGTCTGTGTCTGTGTGTGTCTGTGTGTGTGTGTGTGTGTGTGTGTGTGTGTGTGTGAGTGTGTGAAACACTTGCCAAGGTTTCTCGCTGTGTGCGACCCTGACGACACCTTAAAGGTTTGGATGTAAGTGTCTTTCAGCTCATGAACAAAACACGTCTTTGTTGGTCACTGGAAACATTATTTTAATAAAACACTTCAGCTGCTGAATGTTGAACAATTAGAAAGTTTTTACCTCTGCAGTTTTTAAATATCAAACCTTATACCTTACGTGTGTGTGTCTGTGTCTGTGTAATTAAAGTGTAATTAAAACACTATGAAACAAATCCTCATTGTAGACGTTATTCACGACCTTCTGAGGGTGAGAACCGTACGTAAAGTTGTTTTATCTGTTTTGTGGCTGCAGATTATCATCAGGTTATTAAATGATATTCACCTTTCAGAGTTCATAAATTCAGCTTTTATTTAATGAAACGTTAAACGAGTGAGAAAAGACCTTTTGTATCAGATGACCTACATTCTAAGTGAGGAACATTAAATGACTGCTCCTGGTTTTAGCCTTTAACCTGTGAAAACTGTGTTTGTTACTGAGAAGTGTAAATCACCATGAGAAGAACTAATGTTACTAATGTTCACGTCCCAAAAAAGGAAGAAACCAGTGGTGCACTGATCGCACAGAAGCACTGTTACAGTAATCAATGAAGTAATTTAACTTCATTATTTTTGGAGGATGTAAGTAATTGTACATATATTTGAAGAAACTTAAATATTTTGAAATAATACGTATATATGCATAAAGTTGAAATGACTGTGGTAAAACAATTACAAATATTTGGTGAGCTAGCTCCAAAGTAATCCACAATCACGCCCTGTCAAATGAATAACTGCAGCTCAAAGAAACTTTTTCTCTGTTCAGTTTCTCTCTCCCTGTGTCACTAAATCGGTCCTCAGCGAGATGAACGAGGAGAATCTTCTCTTTCCTCCAGGACAAAGACTCATGCAAGAATCTGGGTCACAGCTTAACCCCCCGCTGACACCCTGTCATCGCCGCCCAGCTCCTTCTCATTCAGCTCAGGGGTTGGTAGAGCTCCGAGGACGGCTCTTTCCCCACGCACACTGCCAAAAATCTGCTTGGCGAGGGAAGGGCGCTCTAAAAAACAAGTCAATAGCAGTAAACATGTCGTTCCGCCCAGTCTGGACCAATCAGGAACAAATATGTCACCTTGTTTTCAGCTATAAGTGGACTTTTCTGTGGGGCAGAGTGGGACGTCTGAGAAGCAGCAGGCAGTGGTGAGAAACGTCATTTAATCTAGTTTAGTGAAAAGCAGATGAGTGGTTTCCGTGTTTGTGTGTAACTCACAGAGGACAGGGTAAATAATGTGTGTTTTAAAGCCGCATTCATCCTTTTTAGGCCACCAGAGGGCAGAGCAACCTCTGTGAAGTGGTTCTGGTGTCATGTTAGTGAAGGCGACTGACAGAATGTGACAGATTCAAATTCATTCGGGGAAAAGCTGATTTATTATTTTTTCTTCCACATGTGTCTTAGAACTGGCTACTGCCAACATTATCCAGCCAGTGAGGCAAAAAGACTAATGAAACTAGGCGATGCTTTATTGTCTGTCCTCCACTAAATACAGATAAATGAGGAAAAAAGTGAGGAATGGTGCTATAAGCCACTCACGTACTTTAACCTTAGACTTCAACTTGTATCTCTTCAGACATGTTTGACTCTGCCTGCCATTCACACATCACAGTGTGATGAACATCGTTCTGGTCAAATCTGGGGTCGACTTTCCTCTTGCAGACGTGTCCGGGGAGGTTGGCTACAGGCCCTCGAACCTTAAGGTTCTTAAGAATAATTGCACCTTTTGTTACAGGAAGGTCCAGCTGCTTGGAGGTGGTCTTAAAGCCTCCATCTTTAACACACTTGTGTATAATTTATTCCTGATCTCCTCAAACAAGTCTCGCATGATGAGACTTTTGTCCATGTAAATAGGCCGAATGACTGAACACAAGATTGAAATTGTGTTTGATGGTACAGGAAACAATTTCTGGTTATTTAGCATCTTTTCTAGGGCTAACATCAACATTTAAAACATTGTCTTCAATGTGTGAAAATTCAGATGGAGACAAAGATAAAGCAAACAAGTCAGAAGCACAGTCAATAGCAGTACCGACGTGCGTTTTACGCTTGTTACTTCTGTGCTGATCTGATGATGATTTGGGGTCATGTATGAAGATTTGTGCTGTGTGCTACAGATTCACCAGACAACAGACACGTAGCCGTGGTCAGGAGAGAGATACAGAGAGTAAGAAATGACACCTCATCTGTAATGAGAAGTCAAAGAAAGTAGGCTGCGGGATTCATAATTTACTGTGTCAACACTATGTTAATTAAGTCACAATATGAATATGTGCTGTTTTCTTGGATGCTTGATGTCAACACCTCGTATCTCTTCTTTTGATTAACAATTCAGTCTCCTAACCACAGAGTGAAATGTCTCCTACAAGACTGAAAATCTAACAGAGCATCTGCAAGGTCACTGTCTTTGCCTTTAGCCCCGTGCGTGTCTCTGCGTGTGTGAAACTAAGACGAGCTGGTGATGACTCGGAGTCCTTGACAGCAAACAGAGGCGTCCACTTCCCAGTTTTCAACAGCCATTGAGAGGTGGCCGCAATCAGCGCTCCGTCGTCGCCGTCTCCTTCTCTGCTGTGATTACTTGGATGATTATGGCACCAAACAATGACCTCCGGTGTCTGTGTGCTTTAGAGACACAAAAGGGAAATAAGCAGGAGGTGATGGAGAGAAAGATAGAAGATGAATGGGAGGAGACTGAGAACGTCTGTTGGCATGTTTAAACGATTTCAAAGAAAATGCACGTGTTAGTTCATATGAAACATTTCAGGGTTCTTGGTGTGATGTATATGTATGTGGGAGGTTCATGTAGTGACAGTGGGTTGACTATTTGAATGTTGTTTGGTTTTGTTCTCTGTGGTGCTTGTTTCATATGGTACCGTGTTAAAGACGGCAGAGGGGAAAATCTACCCCCTCAGTATCTATGCTGTGCTCTGTGTGAGTGATTACAGGGTACGCTAACAATCATCAGCTGGCAACAAACCTGCAGCCTCCTGTAACCTGAGAAATGTATTCAAGTGTTTCTAAAGTGGCTTCAATCGTTTCATAGCACACATAGATTAGATATGTCACCTTTACATGCTGATGATCAGAATGTATCACAACAGTTGTGTAGGATCCTTATTTTACACTGATTGAGGAGAGGACTGGACTACACAGTCTGATGAGCATCAAGCTGCTGCACTGTGTGCTGTGATCCCTATCGATCGTGGCCAACATCACATTTTTCCCATGATGTGTCCACCACAACATCTCCCACATTAATAGAATCAACCACTCGAGGTTGTTGAACATGAACATACGCGGTTTCAAGGTGCTTGGTGAATTTCCTCTCTCGACAACGTGTTAATAGCAGCAACAGTTTTCTGACGAGGGACTTTTTATTTTGATTCAACTCACCAGCCAGAATTTGAAAGCAAACAATGTGGAGGTGCAGACAAACACCACGTTTAAATGTGGGTGGTGATCTGAGCAATTATTATCTGGATCGATCGTGATGCAGACAGCATTTTAACACCAGATGTAAAAGGTTTCTAAATTTACATGAAGAGAAGTGTGTGTGTGTGTGTGTGTGTGTGTGTGTGGATCCTTTTAACTGGAACTCCTGATGTCACATTATTTAGGAGAGAATAATGGAGCTGTGAAATACTGATACTGCAAACGTTTGTCATCAAGAATAGAAGCGGTGTGGGAGACCGTGTGTAGCTGATGGAGGTTTTACTCTCAGCCTCTAAAATTAGCTGCACACTCAGGAGGTTTAAATGTTGAGTGTGATGAATATCAGTTTTTATGCACTCGATCTGTCAACATGACTTTATCTTTGTACTTATTATGTGTCATATGGTGTGGACGGCAAAGAAAGGATTTCATTGTACAGGGAAACACGTTTCCTTACTGTGCACATGACAATAAACCCTTCGAATCTTGAATAACGTCTTCAGCGTTTTTCTTCAGTGTTTTTATTTGTCAAACTGTCCTGAAAATGTCAAACCTTCCAAATGTGATCCTGAGCTTAACACTGGGAGCTCCAACACAATTAAAACTACACAATTACACTTTCAACATTTTTAGAAGAAATATTCTTCAAAATCGATTTGAATGCAGGAATGTGCTGTAAAAGCTTCCTGTGACCCAGACATATATATATATATATACATATATAAAGTATTATATAATTATTATAAAATAAGATAATACTTCTTTACAGAGTTGATTGACACATTTGACTTCCGAATAGAAATACTTTAACTGTTGACTGTGTTTTCTGAGCTGATAAAGTCAAGCTGAATTTGCCTGTACTGTAACTCACTGGCGTTTGAGTAGCTACTGGAAAATAAATTTTGCATGTGCAGGATATACTGTAGTAGATACAAGACAAATGCTGCCTCATTATGCATCAAGTTTCACTGCAGGAGCGAGACAAACTGAGCCCACTGCGGGATGGAGCTTGAATTTTAAAGTAGAACAAGAAATGTGCACACAGCCCGTTTGTGTGTGTAATGAGGAGAGGACAGTGTGGTCAGTGAATCAGATAAAAACCTTTTCGTCCTGTCCTCTGTAATGATTACATGTGCTGGGGTTGTGAAGTGGTTCATGCGAGCTTGTGAATACACAGACGAGTGTGTTTGTGGACTCGTGCTGCGTGGCTGTAATTGCCGGTTGTGTCTGTGAGTGCTGTGATGAATGCAGTTTAAATAACACAGAGCCACTGAAATGACATTTGGCTTTCTGTCCTTTTCACAGACAGACACAAAGACGACCTGAGAGACACGGTGACCTTCAGGTCATATGCTAATGAGAAAAAAAAGAAAACACTGAAGTGTGTTTGACTTTTTTTTGCCCTGGTTCTATTTATCTCTTGAGTGGATCCTCCTGAATTCACGTCAGTATCATTGTTAATTTAATTCTGAAGACCAATCAGAACACAATACGAACTGACCAAGAAGGTCACACACTGTGATTTCTTCTAAACAGACTCATTATGAAGCGTTAGAAACCACCTCACTGCTCTTTACTCATATTCGTTCTTGTGTTGTTCTTTTCTGACTCCTCTTCTGATTCGGACTCTCTACCTTCACTCTTTTGTCAGATCACACATCTTCTCCTGTCTTTGCAGCCCTTTCCTGCACAGTCTGCTTCCTGTTCTCACCTAACCTGTCAGCTGCTCCCATCAGATCATTAGTCTCAGTGTATTTACTGTACAGTACCTCGCAGCCTGCTGACCTGCTGCTGCATGAACACTGACTGCAGAGCATATGCAGCACCCTGACCTCCACACGTGATGTTTTGTAAGTGACAGGTTTAATACACGGCTACAACACTTTTCACATTTTTCTCCCTCACTCTCACTCTCTCACCGTGATGAAGCATTTTACACCTGAACAGCTGAACCTGCAGAGGACACCTGCACGGTTCAGAGTGTCGTCTCCTCTGTCGCCCCCCCGAAACCTCTGCTCTGTTTCAACTCCACTACCGACTGAAGATGAAAGGAACAAGCAAGAGACATACTGGACAAGAAAGATGTGTGTTGTGGTGAACAGGAGCAAAAGAAGAGAACCCGAATCCACTGTTTCTCCTTTTCCTTCCACAGACGTCACCTACAGCACTGTACACTTTGATCAGTGTTTAATACCATAGAAATATTTTCTTATCACGTCGCAGCATTTACATTTATTCAAGACATTTTTGTATTGATGTTTTTCTAAATTCTTTTCATGCCAGTTGTTTCCTTGTGTATTTATTGGATATTACAAGAACAAATGAGATGCTGGAAACATTTCCAGTTTTCACAAAGCTTGAAATGAGGTAAAATATTGAATGATTGAGTGATTCTGCTCCTAATTAAGTTTTTCAGGGCTGATTGTTCTTTCATACTAATCACTTTTTAACTAGTTTAATTCTCTTGAGGCTAATCCAAAAACAATGCAGGTGGCTGCTGAATATGACTGTCTTGGTGTTTTTCTGTAAAAACCTCATCAACAGCCGCTTTGTGGATTAAACAGCTTCAGCTGGAAGTGATCAGAAATGTATGACCTTGCTGGGAACCTAGGACTGTGACAATGACTCTGCATCTCAGGCAAATCATTTCAAAGTACATATATGAATGAATTAACATAATTAAATAAATAAATAAAATAATGTCTGACAAAAAACGTTGAGCTGCCATTGATTCCACTCAGAACAGGTCATTCAGTGGTCACAGTGAATATTCAGCCACCAAGCGAGAAGGCTTCAAGATCTGACGACTGATAATCAAGTTGATCCGAGCGCTGCTGAGGACAAACATACAGAGAATAATGACGTTGTTGCTGCAGTGAACATGTCTCAGATCTTTCAGATGCTGACTCGTCCTTGTTCAGTTCTAAATGATAAATCACTGTGCACATCACCTGGTTGCCCTGGAGGTTCTGCTCATTACATTTTTATATGAACTCTAATCCACTGATTCAGTGACCTTCTGTGGAAAACCTCTCTTAAACAGCTTTGAATAGTTGTATATGAGTACTGCACTAGAGAGAATCTGAACTCTGTATTCATCCTTCAATACTACTCACACAAAGAAAGAGGTTTTTTCTGTCGGGACAGATGCGTCTCATACATTGAACTTGTTGCAGTTCATCACAATTTAACAAGGATTGTTCTTCTTACCCTTCACTGGACATATTGGTCAGAGGAAGCAGAATCTCAGACAACACAGCTCGATCTGTATTTGACTTTGTCTTTTCCATGATGCCACATTTTACATGTAGATTGTGGAGTGCAGTGCAGAATTAGAACCGAAACTGTCGCTGGTTCGATGTCATAAATTAGGTTTATTAGGCAAAGCATATCTGTAAGAAAGTCACTGAATTACTCTCCAACCTTGCTGTGTCAGTCAGGTCTATAAACCACATCCACTTCCATCTGGTCCAAACAATCACACAGCTCTGCTTCTGGTTATTGTTATTTCATCTAAAAGTCCTCAGACTCCCCCAGTATTCCAAACAAACCCACAGGAAACATTACTGAGGATCTGTGTATGCTTTGATTTTTTAAGGAAACACAGCCAGCTCAGTGTGTCTTCTTTCCTAGCCATCCTGGTGCACCTGTCCGGGTAAGAGTGCGTCAGTCTCCAGCCCTGCTGCTGAGGTAAACGGGGTGATGGTTTCCAAGGAAATCTCCGGGTCCTCGAACTGGACGGTGGCAGGAAGGAGCAGCAGTCTGTTGTTACTGTGGGAACCGTTAGAGACCAGGGAGTCCTCATCAAACTGTGCGCTCATGTCCTCCAGCTGGTCGGACCCAACGTTGACGGTGCGTGCGTGCTGCTGCAGCTGCGCGGGAACCTGTGCGTCCTTGTGGAGCGTCGTGTCGTGGTGGTAAGAGACCAGCTCGTTGCTGAAGTTCACTGCTTCCACCGCGTTGTTGGAGCACATTCTGTTGCATCCGAGAATGGTGGCGAAGGCCCGCCGGAAGTCCGCGTTGAATGCGTAAATGACGGGGTTGAGGGATGAGTTGGCCCAGCCGAACCAGACAAACACAGTGAAGGTGGTGTCACTGACGCAGGGGGGGTCACAGAATGGGACGGTGCAGTTGAGGACGAAGAACGGCAGCCAGCAGAAGACAAAAACCCCCATGATGATGGAGAGGGTCTTCAGGACTTTGGTTTCCTTCTTAAACGACGACTTCAAGGAGGCTTCATCGTGGGGCCTCCGCGGCTGCTGCTGGTTCCGACTCACGCCGTGACCTTGGTTGTGCGCCTGCTCCGCCGCCCGCTCCAAAGACGCGATCCGGCGGATTTGGGTCTGAGCAATCCGATAGATCCGGGTGTAGGTAGCGACCATGATCACCACCGGGATGTAGAAGCTGATGAGGGAGGAGGAGATGGCGTAGGTTTTGTTCAGGTTGGCAACGCAGCTCTTGGAAACAGCGCTGGTGTTGAGGTTGGTGCCGTTTGTGAAGTTGTGGCCGCTGACACCCATCACTGCCAACACCTCCTCCTCCATCATCTCGCCCTCCTCCTCCCCGTCCCTGTGCCAGTTCAGCTGCACTGGGATGAAGGAGATCAGGATCGACAGAGTCCACGCCACCCCGATCATGACAAACGCCACCTTGTGAGTCATTTTTCTCTCGTACTTGAACGGGCTGGCGATGGCCCAGTATCGGTCCACGCTGATGATGCACAGGTTGAGGATGGAGGCTGTGGAGCACATGATGTCAAAGGCGATCCAGACATCACAGAACCGTCCGAACAGCCACGTGCCGGTCACCTCAGTGATGGCCTCCCAGGGCATCACCAGCACGGCCACGAAGAGATCAGACACGGCCAGAGAGATCACGAAGAAGTTGGTGACTTTGGAGCGCAGGTGGCGGAACCGGACCACGGCGGCGCACACCAGCGTGTTCCCGAGCAGCGTGGACACGATGAGCAGGAAGAGGATGCAGCTGATGAGGACGCGCAGTCCGCCGCTCCAACCACCGCTGCTGCCGTCCTCCTCCTCCTCCTCCTCGTCGTCGTCCTCGGCGCCCGTCCCGTCCAGCTTCGACAGAACTTGGGTAAAATTGCTCCACGTAGTGTAGTTTTCCATTTAGTCCACAAAAACAAGGCGGCAACAGACTGTTAACATCCACACTGAAGAGCGTTCATCTCTCCAGCTGCTCCTGACTCACAAACCATCCTCACATCAGTCGGTGAAGAGTAAAAAACCTGTTTGCTCGCTCGTAGAATTGGATCATTAATCCTCACTGACGCAGCCGACGGCGACCAGTGAGCAGAAAAACGCTCCGCTTGTATTTGAGCTTAAAAATCACACATTTGTAGCAGTGATGCTACCTCAGTGTCTCCGCGGGGGGAAGAGGTGTCCGTCCCGGCGTTTTGTCCCGGTGTGACTCATAGTGGAGTCCTGTCTTTCTGTCTTTGTGTGACGCGCTCACATTTACGGTCAGGTGGAAGATGCCGCGGGGCTGTTACCTTCTCAGTGCAGGTAATAGATTACTGTCATTCAGTTCAGTGCTCAGGTCTGAATTAGTGTGAGATTCTAGACGTGATGAATGTCCGAGGGGGGAAGAAGGGTTTGGACACCTGATGTGAGGCGCACAGTTGCCTCAGTAAAGACGAGAAGTTACGCGCGACTAATATCTGTACGGGGATTCGTTTGTATCAGCATCCTCACCCACAACGCAGAAATAAGCAGCTACAAAACAGAAAAATTCTTTCATTCGTCCTCTGTGCTGTGATTAGAACAGTAATGGAATAAAGCTACAATCCTCCAGGCAACTCAATCGTTTTCATTTCTGATTAAAATGCTAATTTTTTCCTCAGTTCATTGTGATGTGAGTAAGACATGAGGCAAAAAAGTACAAACTTAACTTCATAATCTCCCAGAGCTCTAAGAGATGTGATGTTGTGTCATTCTTCATGACCTGTCTCAACGTCATGTTTGTCACACGACAGACGTCGTGTGAACCTAAGGTCGTTTTTTAAAGCCAGATTAGCAGTAAACGTATTGTGTTTATTTAGTTCCTAAACCTAACGCAGACGTTTTTACGCCTAATCCTAAATCCTAAACCACATCGCTTTGTTTGCACAAATGTTGCGAGTTTTTGACTGAAAATCTGCGTCACACCAGCTGCCACTGTGGCACCTGACATCAAAAGTTGGTACAAACAACATAACGGTCGTTAAAGTGGGGGAAGCCTCTTCTTCTATCTCTTACATTTTTTTACACACAGACCTGTGGACATTTTTCACGTTTCTCCATTTGTGGCTCCCTGAGCTTGTGGCAGGCTCATTTTTCATGCTCAGTTTGAGTCCATGTCCCTGAGAAACTTTGATCTTTGAATTTAGTAGACCAGGATTTCCAGAACCTGGTCCTCCAGACCCACTGGCATGTTTGTTTGCAGTGGGCCTGGAGTACCAGGTTTGGGAACCCTGCAGTAGACTGATTGTTATGAGGCCCTCTGCTGGACGTGCAGTGAAGCGAAGGACTCATTTTTTGGGGGCCAGGTATCGGGGAACTAGTACAGATGATAGTAGATGATATAGTTATCCTTTCTCAGCATAACTGGCGACAGAGTGAGGTCTCTAAATCTCTCTGGATTCACGAGGCTGTGACAGAAATGATGGTGATGAGTTTGCACAGAATAAGTCACAGATGCAGCCACCAGGTGGCGCCACCTGTCTGTCCCACTGATTATAATCAACAGCTCTGCATCTCCTGATAACTGTTCACTACCTACTGAGCAGCAAAGTGGAGACAGACACATGTAAACTCAGCTGGTGGAGAAAGTGGAGGCGCCCAATGTAAGCACTGAACAGACGGATAATGTTTCTCAGCAGTTAATGGAAACAAACCCAGAGATAACGTAACACACATATGGCAGGTAGGCACAAACACCACTGCAATAGGATGTAGTAGTAGTTTAAATAAAATACAAAAAAAGGCTAATTTAACTACGACAGATACAGAATGATTTTTTTCGGTGATATGCTGCTTTAGTGGCTCCTTCATCATCCTCTGCTGCATCGCACAGTGTAACATCAACTAGCCAGAAAGCTTTCAGTTTCTGTAAGTGCCACGGCCTCTTCATCACCTGTCAGTCACTGACTGCACAGTACAGTGTTACTGATGACACATCACAGCCTGTTCTACTATACTTTCTAGTTACTTGAGGTAATTTAAGACGACTGACGTCTTCTTTCCTGATTTCACAAAGCAGGATTGGAAGCAATGCATCAGGCTTTTTAATAGGAACATCTATCTTAGCAATGATGAAGAACACATTCCAATAAAACTAAACTCCAACCATGATTACGTTTTGTAGTGAACTTAATGTAACGGAGGTTCGAGAAAGATGGTGTTTTGGTTTAATGCAGACGTTGTGTTTGTGAAGTGGCTGTTAACCAGCCCAGAGCAGAGAAAACAGGATGTTCAACGTGTTAGCAACTTGTCATTTCCATGATGATAGAAAAAGGTCATGTTCAGTTTTTGTGAGAACAAACTGACAAAAACATTTTCAGTTCTAACTCAGGGTTAAGACATTTCTTTCAGCTTCTCTTCACTCTTAATCTTTGTGGTTCCTACTTTACTCCGCTCATTAACGTGTGCCTTTGCACGTGTGTGTGTTGCTGTGCACTCTGCCGTGAGGTAGAAGCAGGATCATCTCTGACGCAGGCCCGCTCTCTGTCTCCTCCTCACCTTTAATTACACCTGGTGGCAAATCTGGCGGCAGCAGAAAATGTGAGTTAGACGCCGAGGTGAAGAGTTGAAAGTCTAATCACTGTTTTGATTCGGCTGTTGAGGGCCAGGGGCAGATGCTTTGAGTGTGCGTGGGATGTTTGTGTGTTTACACCTGCTGTTGTGTATATAATAAAGAAACCATCATCTTCCTTTAGACTGCTGTCCACTCTATATAAATATTTCCTTCGACAAACCGCCTTGTGCCTCCTTGTGAATCAAAGGCCTGTATGTTTGTGTGCATGTCTGTGTTGTTTGTGTGTGTATATGTGGTGAAGTTGAACTTGCATGAACCTGCAGGATGTGCGGTGAACTTGACAGGGCGGCTTCATCTGAAGGTGAGCATTTCTGCAGAGGCGTCTCACTAACAAGTGTCCCAGCTAGCAGGGCGCGGCTCGCCTCTGGGCTCATCTGGATAATTAAACAGAAGCAAAAGAGAAACTGGATTCAAAGTCTGTGTAAACTGTGCAGAGCTTGGACGACATGGATTACACTGTGAAGATAATTGGGGTCATTTGAGGAAAGATTAGATACAGTGAAACTTCTGACCGAGCAGTTAGTAAAGTGAAGTGATTGGGATCCATGCTGTGCTGATCTTTGATATATAACTGTAACAGTTTAGACTGAAGAGGTGAACTGACAAACCAACACCTCACAAACAAACAAAACCTCCAGGTAAACTGAGACAGAAACATCTGAATTAACAAAACTTTAGCTCCAACTGAGAACAATCTAATTTTGCCTGTGCAGGAGTTAGTTTCACAGAATTAACTTTTCTGAAAGCATGAAAATTTCTAAAATAGATTTGATTTGACCTGTACTTCAGGAAACTCCTACTCTTACACTTTGAGTGTGTGATTTCCACAGTTGCTTGCACTCTTACCATTAATTTGATGGCATCTGAACGTGTCGGCTTCATTTCTCAATAAGCACCCTGCTCACTTTCCCCTAAAAGCTGTGACAGCAATCTGACTAGACCTGTCAGACCTGGACGGCCACATTAACAGGTAGGCACCAGGTAATTCTCTAAAATGAAAACTAACTTAGGCCTTAACAAGTGACAAAATGAAGCTGTGAGAAACATGAATGTTAACGTGACCAATGTCTGAACGACGGGAAGGTTGATCAAGACAGAAATGTTACGTATCCCATCTCTGAGTGGGCTATAGAAAGAGAGAGAGAGGTCTTGTCATTAATCCTGCTGTGTGACAGCAAACACACAGCAGGGTCAGCAAGAAAAAAACACACAAACAGCTGCTGAGAGGA
This sequence comes from Ctenopoma multispine, assembly GCA_034779795.1. Taxonomy (NCBI): domain Eukaryota; kingdom Metazoa; phylum Chordata; class Actinopteri; order Anabantiformes; family Anabantidae; genus Ctenopoma; species Ctenopoma multispine. Next base: position 20,242,038 of record JAUYWH010000007.1, read on the forward strand.
AGAAGTATGTTTGTTCAGAGGAATCCGTGGCAGCTTTTAACTTGAAGGCTTCTCTGTTTTGGATAACAGTGAACTCTGCAGTCACACGTGCTAATTGCAGGATGTTGGTACATGCAGTTCAGCTGGCTCTAAGCAGTGAAGGGTACTCCAAGCAGTTTACCACACGCAGCTAACAGCCTGTATGGAGAAAACACAGCCTATAATGCAACAAACACAAAATCAATGGCTCAACGCAAAGTCACGATCACTCTGTCAAGTCAAAGTCAGCTGGATCCATGGCAGTTCTGGATTTATACTACGTGATTAACAACAGATCATCAGGCATGAAGAGTTATAAGTCTCATTTGAAGTTTGTTCAGTTCTAACTCAAGGCAGAGACTCCACAGGAATTAAATAGATTTTAAAGGAGATCATTTAAGAAAAAGTAGGATTAGGGGCCAAAATGGCCAAATGATGATGGGTTTTGTACAACATCATTATTGTTTTGAAATCTATCAGGATTTGTCATGTACACTCTTCCTGGTTACTCTTCATTTTTAGAATATGCTGATGTTCTTCTTGGGTACTGTTATGAACACCAAGTGATATTCAGTCAACAAGCTGTCTAACTAGTCTGGGGGTAACAAGGGACAGAGTAGACAGACCCCTGAGATAGGGACTAAATGAAAAAGACAGGGGTAACGTGTCAGACTGGAGTGCTAACAGTGATGCTGAGTGAACATCTGAGCAGCAGGACGATGGGGACACTTCAGTCATAAATATTTACAGTAAGAACAGACAGAAGCCATTTTGGAAAGTGACAGAGGGTTAAAGAAAGTCCACCTGTGTCCTTCAGAGTGTGAGTGTGTGTGTGCGTTTTAAATCCTTTATAGCTTTTGCTTTACTTTATTTGTGTAAATTTGGCTGTTTGCATTGTGTTCTTCCAAAGGTTTTTACTTGTGTCTTATTATGTTCCTGATCTCGAGTCACAGAGCTCAGAAAGGGATCAGTCAAGATGAGAAATTTGCAGCTTCTGCAGACTCGGCTCATCCCACTGACGTCAGGTGGGGGTACACCCTGGACAGAGGCAGAGACAGTTACCTATAGGCAGTTATTCTAAGCTGCATGTGTCTGCTGCTTGGGGAGAACATGCATGTCCCAGGTAAAGATAAGATTTAGTCATTTTTTACTTTTAAATTCTGGATCAGTTTTGAAAACTTTAGTAATTGTGCCTTTGTGTTTTCTTCACAGCTGTAACAATAAAGTGTTAATTTGCCACACCTGTAAATTCCAATGCATCGTCAGAACATAATTACTGTTAAAGTATCTAGGAGATTTCTGCGTTTCTATGTCGAGGAACATCAAGGTGATCATTAAAAAAACACTTTGAAATGAAAACGTGCAAAGACGTATCTGCTCCTGCTTCGCAGCTCTAACACCAACATTAGGGCCGTGTTACTGCAGTGCTCCTGCTCTTGACCAGAAACCAAACAGCCATTGCTGTTAAGGTTAAACAGACGGGAGCTGCTCACTCTCCTCCCTCTCGCTCTGAAAGCTCCCAGCAGCTCTGAGAGGTTCTGAGCTTTCAGACCACTTGTTGCTAATAGAGGGATATTTACCCTAACGGGAACAGAGAGAGAGTGTAACCGCAGGTCACTGCACTCAGCGACAACACTGACACAAAGACACACAGACAGCCTGCTCTGCTTATACAGCAGGGAGACACCAATACACTGTAAAAAATGCCAGTGAAAAATGTCGCTTAAGCTCTGTTCATACAGCAAGAGAGGTCATGAACAATGGAAAAACTACTGCTGCAATGCAAAATATCAAGCATGTTGCATTTTCGCCCATGTGGTCAATCAGCAGGTGTTTCCACCTTTCCACCATAGCTCATGGTTGGGTGCAGGCAAACTAAGAAGTCAACATTACTGCCCTGACAACCACGTTGTTGTTGCAAAAACTAATACGTGCAGTGGAATCACATGAGGTACTAGAAGTATTCTGCTGTGCAAACATCATCTTTTTGAGACTTGGTTAAATTGTTCTTCCATTCTTTAACCTGGTGCCCAGTCTCACCAAATTACACCTCAGACAATTATCCACCACACTGGTGGGTAGATATTTGCAGCCAAATATTAAAGCACTATCCCCAAAGTCTCTGCTACTGTCTACCAGAAGTCCATTGTCAGTGTGTGGCTTTCAGGGACTGTAAAGATTGCAGGGAATCCATGTTTGTCAGGTGAGCGAGTCAGGTGACCGCGAGGAAGAGGTAGGATTGGTTAGGACAAGGTATAAACAGGAAGTCCAC